>WBNM01028972.1:0-10000 GCA_013399055.1 Ramphastos sulfuratus | reverse complement strand
CAGTGTTTACCTACAATTTAAACTTTGCTAGATGTAAACCTCTACCAAACTTACCTCTGACTGCTTGTAAGTGTAGTAAGCACAGGTAAACTACAGCAAATTAACCTTCATTTTTAGTTTGTTTCCCCTACCTAAACTGAACTATACCATTGTAGATGTTCTCAGGGAAAAAAAAAAAAAAAAATCCTTGTAGGTCAATGCAAATCAGTAAAATGAAGCTGTATAATTACTGGAAGAAAGCATTCCTCCATTAGGCATCTGCAAGCAGAACTACTTCTTTGCTGTTCGATGTGTTAATTACAACTAGATAGGATATGCCACAGAAAATTAACAGTCTTGCAAAGACATCAGAGGTAAACGCACAAAACAGGAGCTGCTTAAGGGTCAGGAGAGCAAGTCAATTTTGAAGAAAGATAAAAGAACTGTCATGTATATGATTGCTTATGAAAGAGAAGAGGGCAATCCTGCCTTGTTATCATCAGTTAATTAGGCACTACAGTCAGGCATGCATACACTGCAACATTTGCCATGGTAATCAAATGTATTATTCAAATGTAAAACAAAACAAAAGCAAGTGCAACTCTGACAGGGAAGAATACAATCTACCCACACAAAGGTGCTGAATTAACTTCCTGTAAGCGTTAAAGAGCTCAGGAATATGTTATATCAACTTTCTCAAACAGCACAGCCTTTTAATTCAGATGACAGTTCCACTTCTAAAGAAAATACTCTTTTCCAAATCTGATTCACATACAAGGTGCTGACCTTTGGAAGCAAAGACAAGGGTAATGAAAAGCAATTGATGGTGCAGCAGGATCCTGTTCTATCCTTAATATAAATATGACAGAGTCTAACAAATGCACTCTTGACAAAGTGTACTATCTTGTGAGTCAAAACAAAACAAAAAAAAAAGGATGAGAAAGCAATATGCAACATCTTCCCTGTCCTGAGCTGTATCTGCCAGCAAAAAATAAAACTAATAACTGCTCTGCAAATGATGTGATGACACTCTGTGATAACTACCCTTTCTGTCTCACTAAGACTTACACCACAGTACTTCACAACCAGCTTCCTTTTAATTTATACCAAATAAATGCTTTTGGTCTAATTTTTATTCTACCGGACAGAAGACATCCAATACCAAATCCAGAAACAAAATTAGGGTATCAGTCAGGGAGTGACAGAGAGCTAACAGCTTCCCATTTCTTTAATATTAAACTTTTAGACAACATAATGTTCAGATTACCTGTTTCCTTTACACAAGTAAAGATCAGCAAGAAAAATCCCACTGGACTTCTTTCTGCTTGCCTAAAGCAGTGCCTCTACATAAAACGTGTGCTTCCTGCTGTGATTAAGGAAGGGGACAGCAGGGCACCCCTTCTTGCTCAAACTTGTCACAGAGTTGGGAGAGATGAATGCCAATCAGTTGATACTGTCCTTGTCTCAGCCAGTATGACCTGGAGAACAGCAGATGCAGTTGGACATCAGCACCCTAACACCCCTTCTCTCTGTGCATAGAAGGCTCAGAATTATCGTCATGGGTACCAAAACAAATGCAATGAATGAACATCTAAAATTATGAAACCTTCCCAGGCTTTATAATTCCCTGCATCCTACCTTTCTCGTACCTTGGAAGCAAAGCACCAACAGGGACTCTTCAAACCAGGATAGCCACCACTGACTCTTGATGTGTCAAGTCACCGTTGGATAAACCTGAACTAAAGAGCAGACAGTAGACTATCTTCTGCTGGATGGGGCATTCCCTGTAGCTCAAGACCTACTTCTGCGAGACTAGAATATAATCTATACTTCCTTATGCCTGTGTTGCAAAATCTCCTCTGCAGTTCTTAGACATTTTTCAACTTCATACTCTTGCATGATTACTGCGACTTTCTCTTATTTTGCCAAAAAACATTCAAAATCCAATAAAGAACATCTTTGCTGAGAGTGCAGTAACTGACCAACTTCGATGATTAAATTATTCTACACATATCAGTAAAAAGAAGTAATAAAAACACAAAGTTATGTAGCAGAGTATCATCTATTATGCTATTATTTTGAAGACAGCTGCCATCAAAAGATACATATCCGTAGTGCAAATCAATGCAAACAAAATATATCTAACAAATCTGTATTACTTTTTTTTTAATGTCCCTCTTTTCCAGTCCCTCCTTTCCCTGCACAATATTCTCAATGTTTGACCATCTCAATCAAATACTATAGGAGCAAATAACATGATACAGAAGTCTGTCTGCTGATCAAATTAGTTTAGCATGGATCAATATGGAACCTTAGTGCATCTGCAATCTCAGAGTCTTCAGCGTCCAGACGTACAGTAATCGGTGAGAAAGAAGTAATATCTGTTTTTCTGGCATGGAGATTTTCTTTTAGCCTGTCTGTCACTTCCCATTTCTGTTAACAAAATGTTGGATGCAGCTCATCCTTGGACAAATACTACAGTTTGATACAGTACAAAATGGGAGGAACTGTTTCAGGGGGAAGATTTAACACAAAACCAGATCTGCAAGACATTTCACAAACTTCAGAAGACCAAGATGCAGAAATATGAAAATAGAGCACTATAGACACACCTTATTTTTCCATAATCCCTTTCTAAAGGTTTTTTTTTTGGAAGAAAAACACCCCAAAAACAAAGCAATAAAAATCATTTAAATTGAAAGAAATAACAACAACTTGAGGCAATTAAACTTTGTGGCCCAGCAAACAAGCCTTGTTTTACCTTCTAATCAATGCAAATGTTTGCACTGAGCACAGACAGAAGACTTGACTAAATTAGTGAAACATTCATCTTGCTAACACAAACAAGTATGTTTTCAGAATCTAGGGACCTGAGTGTCTTGTGGCCAACACACAAAACATCTGGATTGATGAGCTATGTGGGTATGTACCAAAAAGTTGGTGTTCTGCAAAATTAAGTCAATTTATTCCACTTTACATTTTACTGCATTTGCAACTGTTGGGCTTATTTAGCTGGAATTTAAAATGAGAACAAAGCAATTAATAACCATTTGAGATTGACAGTTCATGTTGTTTGTTACCCAGTGTACATCTGCACTGCCTACTGTTCTGGAGACTCACTGAAACCTCTGGGACCTTTGTCAAGGATTAATAACACCACTCATCTTACGAAAGCTCACACAGGTATTGGATAGGAAAGGAGAGGAATGGCTATGTATGGAAAACTGGCTGCATTCCTGTCACACTGAAACTGTTTAAGTATGTGACACCAACAAAAAAATATTTTTCTTTTCTTACTGTTCTACCTGGGGAAAAAAATAGAAAATAAAAGAAACCAAATAATGTTCACTTCTCAACCCATAAGTCAGCTACATCTTCTATGTCACATACCACGCGACAAGACTTAGTATCCACCCAAACTTTTTCTGATGGCTGCTGCTACATGGAAACCTGTTACAGTACACATAAAGAAGTGAAGACATACAAATATCACCATTTAACAAAACCAGACATCTCTCTGATTGCAGTTTAGTTCTTTTAGAGCTTTCAGCCTTACTTTCTTTGCAGGTTCTGAGATAGGACAGGCACATCATGCTCTTCCGCTGCCTTACAGAAGCTCACCCCTTCACTCAGGCACTCCAAACAGATAAAATATACCCTCAGCGAGGGTCACAATCCAGGATTGTGCATCACAGAGTGTTGGGTTTTTAAATCATTTTGAAGATAGGCTTTGACCTCTGGTTATCTGGGGTTGCTTATGCCATGAGATAAAACCAGAACAAAGTCTGTCCTTTTCATGGACTACGACATGAAATTAAGTAGCTTGAGACAAATATGAAATATGCAAGTTAAACACATTACTCTCCACAAAAGTAATTCTTGTATCTATTCATTTCACTGAAGAGGTGACAAGCTTAACTTCTTTTTCTGTAGTTAAGCATATCTTTTTTTTTTTCTTAGATATTTAAAATTGCAACAAAATTAAAACATTAAAAATCAGCTATTCATTACTTAAGTTTTCTCACTGGCATTTAAAAAAAAATGAGCTAACAAACAAAGAAACATGAACAGGAAATTTTAAAATGTATACAAAAATATTTCTATCTTAAATAACTCTCTGGGTGATTTCCATTTGAAACACTTCTTAGTGGTGGCAGAACTAACTTTGTAAATCTTCCTATCCCCATACAGGAGAAAATGTGTATTCAGAAGAACTCACTGATAGCATACATAAACATCTACAAATAACATTGGGCTTCCATACTTGCATAATTCACAAAGGTCAATTAAATTTCTCCAGCAAATCTTTAAAGTATGAAGGCAGAAGTTTTAGATTACATGACAGAGGTTCAAATAGTGCATCCCTTCTTTCAAGTACCAAAGTTGTAATATTTCTTACTGATGTGCAACATTAAAACTCATCTTCAAGAATAAGGGTCAGCCTGGCATCACAGCATTATTAACAAGGAACTCAATTTAATATTTCAGCCTCTTAATTTTAAGATATTGCAGTTTTATCATTTTTTTTTCCTCCACACTTTAATTTGTTTGATTATTAGGCAAATACCATATCAAAGCAGTGAGACTAAAGAGAAATTTCACACTCTTGAACTTCAGTAAGGAGTGCCCATCAGCAAGAAACTGAATACAATACAATCTTGAATTTCTGAGACTCATCTCAGTCCCAAAGAGAGAGGTAGGCGGCGCTTAGAAAAATGCGGTTGTTGGGGAAGACTAAGTGTATTATGCAAAGCTTTTATTTCTCATGACTAATACTTCCTGATTATAATAGTGTCACCTGATTTTTTTTTTCCTCCATCAGCAGGAAATAACAACACTTGGAGATTTTAACAGTCTCTCTGAATGTGTAAAATAAATTAAACATATAGTATTCTGCATTATCTTTCAATGAGATTGTGCTCCGAATGCTATGGATATGATTATAGTATTAGCTTTTTCCTCTTTTGCATTTAGAACATTTTTTCCCTGCTCACACTGATAGAAAAGAGAAAAAAAAAGTATCCTCAATCCACTGAAATAAATACTTCTGTTATATTCTGTTGCTTTAACAATGAATAAAGCAACCATGCAGGTTTATAATATCAATTCACAGGGCTCTTTCTGCTTCAGTGAACTGTTACTGAATGGTTCAGAACAAAGCTACAGGCAGATCGGACAAAGCTGCTGTAACAGGATTTACATTACACTCAAACTGATAAGACCACATCAGAGAACTGCTCAATCTTCAGTACCTTTGATTAGAATAGCACAAGGACTGTGAGGATTTTGGCCCTGAGCAGCTGATCACAGCATCTGTATTACACCTACTAGCTTAAGCGTTGATGCAATCTGACATTGGTAGGATAATTTATGTTTCCTCTGTTTCCTTTTCTCCCTTTCTGTCAAGTATATTGGGATGCTGAGAAAACAGGAGCCCAGGAACACTGTGGTAATATTGAGCTATTATACACACAGAGTTCTGAAAAGAAGCAAAGTACTTGCATACTACCATTTTTTGAGATCTAAAGTAATTTATAAACATCCAATAATCAAATAATTGGTTGACACTTTGTCAGAAAGAGGGAGGCACAACAAGGAAGATCATATGCTAAGGGAAGGCAAACACAATGCTCAACAAACAAATAATTAAATAGCACCAGGTAAAGTCACTGCCGTGGATTTCTTTCAAGCATGGAGTTTCTTTGTGCAGACATAACTACAGGTACATTTCTAAATGTTTCTGCTTCAAGTAATTCCTCTATGTAATTTTTTCCTTCCTTTCCCCTTAAACACATTTATCTTTACAATCCACACTGAGCACGTGAGACTACTCCAAAGAATCTTTGTTTCATTTTTGCTGTTGAACATCCATTAAACATTCAAATATAAACCATTTGTGCACGACAATCAACTCGAGGCTTTAATTAAATAAAGCACAAAAGAAAACAACACAGCATTTCTGGAGTGCAATGCTGCCATGCCAGCCATTAGTGATTACCTGCTACGAGGCTAATCCCCTAAAGTTCCTTCCCAATGCAATAATTAATTGATGTTTTTTGCACCACCAACACTAGCACACACCAATTACACCTTTGCTAGCAACTGATCCCGCATTGTCCAGGATCCAGCCTTTTAAACTGAAACCATTCTAATACTTGAGCAACAGTTCAAAAAGAAGTATAGCAATTAAAATGCACACTGCTTTTTATGTCATAAGCACAATAGCTGAACTCACCAGGGAGGCAGGATAGAAACTGCTCTGCGCCAAGTCTCTGAATTGATTCCTGCTGCTGCGAGTGCTGTTTGCCTGAGCATTTTGCACCACACTGTTGTGATCAGTCACAAGTTTGGGGCTGTTATTACCTCAAGCAAACCTTGGCTTTTGGAAGCACATTTTCTTCCCAGAATGAGACAAAACCTGAAACAGAACTGACTTGTGATATACAAAACTCCTGACTCAGCAAGACAAAAATGCAAACAAAAGAAAGAAAGGTCTTTAACAAAGTTAGTGGGAATAGTGTCTATAGGAACTTGGCTTACTGGGTGAAGAAAAAAAAAAACAACAAACCACGACACCCCCACACACAACCACCCACACCAAAACCAAACCATAAAATATACTAACCTTCAGTAATGTGAATATCTCATTTAAGAATACCCCAGCAACCAAAATTAAAACAATATTTACAAGTGTCTACAGCCAGTTGTTAAAACAGTGCATTATTCACCCAAAGCCTGCGAGTGAACATCTGTGTGTCAGAAAACAAAATGCATTGTAACGAACATGATACCCACAAATCATGTAATTCTGGATCAAGCTGTTTGATTCCTAGTGCTTGGTTACAAAGAGAAGAATGCTCTTAAACGTGTAGGGAAGGTGCTCCTGCTTCTGAAAAGGTTTTAATGGCTGTACTCCTGAAAGCCTGCACACATGTTCTAAGCAACTTCCACTTGAGCTGTAAATTTCGCTTTGGCTGTATGTTCTTTGGCAGCACCTGGTGGAATTTGGACAAAACTACAATAATAATGTAAAGAGAAGTTACTACAACTCTAGTACTTCCTAAATACACCTGATGAAGTTACTTCTTAAAACTGTTTACAAAGCACAAACTCAAAGTTAACACGAAAAGAAGAAACTTCTTCTTATTTTACAAAACATCACTGAGTATTTCTGTCGCACCAGACACCCTGCTATGAACAATACAGTATCTAAGCCTAGTCTTGAGATCAGTAGCCAGCTTCTTTTGCACTATTCTAGTGAAGAAAAGAACACCAAATAAAGTTTTTTAACGCCATCTATTTAATACAACCTGGAGGAAAGAAAAGAGTTTGTATTTATGACTGCCACAGCAATAGATCAACTAAACTGACATCTCTACACTCACCCACCCACGACCCTTCTCCCCCCCAAAAAACCCAAACAAACCAAGAACAACAGAATAGCACAATTGTTTTAAAAGGTGTTTTGGAGCAAGTATCTGATCATATTTTGTACTTGCCCCTGGCAATGACGGGTAAAACCTTTTCAAGTTAGTCATTAGCAGCGAGCAACGATTTCAACTACTCAGGTAGACACTACCTGCTTGTGGTGCAGAGTTTCTAGCACTACAATGTTTTATGAAAAAGTATTCACTTGGGGGTGGGGGCGGGGGGGGGAAGAGGAGGCTTCTCTCCAAGAAATACTATAGGAAGTATTTAGCATAATATGAGCCCATGGCTGTCAAAAGAGTCTCATTTGAAATACTGTAATTAACAGAAGGAAGCCTAACACAGTTATCACAGTGAGCCACTTGTATTCAAATCATGCTGAAGAGTTCTGAGGCCTCAAACCATCTTATTTTCTAAAAGTTGTTTTTTTCCTTTGTTTTTTTTTCCACTACCAATGCACTAAAACCCAGAGGCATTTTACCTCAATAATAACCTTTAAAAAGCATGTGTGATTTGATTTATTGTCTCTTTGCAGAGTCTAGGAATAATGAAGAAAATTTCTGCCACAGGTGAGACAATTTTTTACTGAACTTAGTAAACATGTTAAAACAAAGCATGATGTTAAAAGGTAATTGTACTGACGACCAATAGTCACATTTCTTCATACCAATCTCCTCCACTGAAAACAAATTGGGATTCTTGCATTTATAAATGCACTGTCCCCTTTGCAATCTTCATAAAAATGTCAAACACTTCAGTTGAGCAGCGTTCAGAAACGCAGCACAAGATGACTCTACAGCCACACATTCTGAAATACCTTGAAGACCACTGCTCATCATTCCAACCTATTTATGATGTGTTCACTGTACAAATGGATAACACTGCATTCTGAAAGCTAATTCCAGAAGTGAGCTGTATGTCAATATGTTATTAAAACGTTATGGTGACAGAGTCTTATGACAAGCACAGACATACTGCTATCCATTTAAAACTGGAATCTAAATTTTAAACAACAGGACCACTTGTATTTTGTTCTTTCACCTAAGCCCTATAAAGCATTGTATAGACAGTAAGAAACTCAACCTCACAAAACCTCCAAGAGGGTGGAAGTAGGGTATATGTATCACTTAGCCCACTACTTAAAGGCAGCCATCTTTTAAGTGAAGCACACATACACCAGGACATCCTACAATTGTTTTTTTAAGAAGGAATACTCTGTGCATCTTGTTCCAAAAGTTTCTAAGACAGAACTTTATTGTCCTGATGCTTGATCAGGATGTCTCATAACCAAGAGCAAATGTGACTTCAGCACCCTGTCATAACCAAGAACCTCAGATAAACCTTTTTGTTCATTATCTGTTCAGTTGGGAAATTTGCAAAGCTACCATCAGAAAAGATCATCCTAATTGCAGATTTGGGAGCTGGCTTTCCACAACAAACCCTGCACAAGCTCACAGTACTTACTGAGAACATAGACCAGTTGGCATGACTGCTCCTTTCCACATGTTTCTGATACTAGAAAAATAAAACCTCTTTAGATTCTGCAACTCAATCTTGAAAATGCAAGGTCAGTAAATTTTTCAATGAACAGCTTTAGGTTTTTTTTGTTCTCAGTGCAACTACCTTAAGAAAAGGTTTTCTTCAACATTTACAGTGGTATTGTAACCTCTTTTAATAAACAAGATTGGTGTGATTTAGACCATGTATGTCTCTTGTTTACTTTAGATCTGCTGCTGGGGAAAAGGAAGAAAGGTAGCAGACTAAAGGTCCAGCTACTGGAGTTCAAGATTCAATTTCTTTAAATGCACTTACTTGAAGGTTCTAAAAGCCATGTTATAGTTTAATCTTCCCAAAACCATTCAGTTTCTGCTAGATTTAGCACTTTTGTCCCTTTGTATTCACAGACTTCACATACCTTCTCCCAGGCTGGCAGGCCAACATATTAGAAATAAAATGCAATTCTGGTATCTGACACTTCAATTTAGCTTCTTCAGTAGCAAAGATCATCAACTGCACTGCTTTCTCCCATGACAGAAGATCACCTAAATATCACTTAACTGATGTGAGCTCTGTTGGTAATGCATACACTGTCTCCTCACTACATTACCACCATGCTGCCTAGAACAAAAATCAATTTTTAATTGACTGGATTATTTGAGGAATGTGGCCCATCCACTCTGCACTGCTGATAGATTCTCCTAGTTTTCCTGTCAGCAATGACTGCAAAATTTCAAGTGTCTTCAATACAGTAATTCAAGGATTTATCCAGAAGTTACATGAACAGAACAACATCACTTTTCCCCCCCCGCCCCAGTCCTATCCCTTCATTATTCTCTTTACTGGCTAGCAAAGTTAGGTTCTTAACCACAGTACAAATGAAAATGAACAACAAACAAACAAACCAACCCCCAACAAACAAAAAAACAACCAACAACACACACACATTGACTGATGAAGTTCTCATTGACATTAAAATTACATGAGGTATGCAAATGGATGAGGAACACTGAGGACTGCAGTGAACCTGAAAAAAAATCTTTTATGTTTGGCACTAAACTATGCCAGTGGATTGTTGTGGTGGTTTGAGGCTAAT
>WBNM01028970.1:0-10147 GCA_013399055.1 Ramphastos sulfuratus | reverse complement strand
TGCTGGGGGTCTCCAGAACTGCAAATATGCTACTATGCTGAATAAAAAGTCTGATTATCGCAAAAAAATCTGTTAAAGATTTTTCTAAACTAGACATAGTGGGAAAAAAAAAAAATCTTGGTGAAAAATTTGTTTGTGGCAATGCAAAAATCCACCATTCTGCAATTTACTTATGTTGTTTGGAAAAACAGGAGGTGGGATAAACAACACAGGAAAGACAAGGCATCATATAATTGCTTTTCTGTGAAATTAGTAGAAAAAGATAAAGTTTAAACCTTTAAGTTTGCCCATAAAGCACGTGTCTAATTCCTTATGCATGTGTTAGGTTACTTTCTGAATGATGCATTATTTTTTAAAAAAGTTTTACAGAAACACTTCAACTTTAGGTAGTTGAAAGACTAAGTTACAGGAAAAGTTGAAAGAGTCAGATACCCAGTATATAAAATAAAAATTAAAAGATGTTTAAAGTGAGTTACTGTTGGAAAAGCCAAGTACGCAGAATCACAAAAATTTTACACTTGATATCAAATGTCTACCCTTAACAACCTTTTTCTTTCAGCATAATCAAGCATATATATTTTTGGCTGTTTAAAAGTTAGAATTATAATTTAAATTAATTGTTAGGTATCTGAGATAGGCACCTTCAGAAGGTAATTATTTTTGCCATTTCCAAACCAGACTTCTCACTTTAATAAGCTCCTGTGGTTGCGTATGAGGACTACAGTTACACTGAAAGACACTTTTTCCCCTACAAGTCTCTTATTCTAATGAATGATGCTTAAACAAAGGAAAATATATTTTGTTCTTTGTTCCTTGACATATGAACTTATACTTTACTTTTGGCATACTGCCCGTTCCTACTCTGTAAACACCCATGCCCATTTCTTGTCTGTTTATAATTTTACTTTGTGAACACTTAGATGTAGCTGATTCTTGCCCATTTCTTGTCTGTTCATAATTTTACTTTGTGAACACTTAGATGTATCTGATACTTTTTTTTATTTTTTTTTTTTTAGTTTTTGAGGAATGCAGTGTGGAGGATTTGGGTGGAGCTAGGCTGTGTCTTCTTGGTGAAGGTCAGGGCTGACCTTTACAGAGCTGACTGCAGAATTTATAAGAAAAACCACCATCAGCTGAGAAAATAAATACAGAGAAAGAAATAACAGTTCTTGTGTCAAAAGAGGACAATTGAGATGCAGATGTTGGTCCAAAATGTAGTTAGGAATGAGGAAACATGCCACTTCTGAATCCAGGAGAGTTTATTAGCTGAAATGTAGTACAGCTCAAAAGCATGAAAATTGCCTACACAAATTTTACTTTTGTCTTTGAGATCAGTTTTTCAACTTTTTAATGAGGATTGAACATTCCTCTCAGAAGTTTGCCCTCTGTCTGTCTGTCTCAGGTGATTCTGTTCCAGCAATGGAGAGTGGCCAAAGTTGGCTGTACTTGGCCTTGAATAACTTTAGAGGCTTTAATGAGCCCCAGCTGTAAATATTCAGTATTTCAGCTAACCAGAACCCAGGCTCTCAAATCAAGGTTAGAGAATGAAAAGCACCCAATTACTGGCCACCTGGGAGAACTTTAATTTTAGGTGATTTGCCTTGTATTATGCAGAATTATATGGCGAAGGTAAAATCTAATTACTGAGGTCAAGACTTAATTTCAGAAATTTTAGAAATTGGTTTTTATAAATCTGCCACCTTCTGAACTATGAGTGAGACAAGTGGCTTTTGAAAACAGCACCTTAAAATCTTGCTTATCCTTTTTATTTGAAAAGATGTGGCAGCTTCATCAGACTCATTGCCTCTTTGACTGCTGCAGGTTCTACCTTTCCATCCTTCTAGACGCCCACACTTCCTGACCTCCTGTCTCTCCACCTCCTCAGTCATTTTCTGATGTTAACTCTGACAAACAGAAATACTGATGTGAGCTAACCGTGGTCTGAGTTTTTCATTCTATCTGTAAAACCATCAAAAAAGTTCCTTCCTTTCAAAATACTGTTTTATTAAATATATCCCCCCCTCCCCCGAATCTTGCAGTCATCTTTATTTTGCCAGACGCTTTTCCCCACAGGTAACACTGTCTTCTTCTTCAAGCATTTTCTCACTCAGTATTCCCTTGTGATTATTACTTACATTTTTTGTAACTATGCTGTCACAGCTTTTCCCTGAAATCATCATTTCTCCAACCAGTCCATCTTTTTCCTGCTAGTAAATGCTTTATTACTTGGATTTCCTTAGTACAGATCTTTTTTTCATTGCTTGAAGGACTCACAGTATGGTTGGAATGTAATGTATATAGAACTCAATTATCTAGGTAAGTCCATACATTATAAGCATTTTGGCAGGTTGTTTTGTTATATCTGAGATTAATTTCAAAGATAGGTTGTATTCTTGAATCTGCTATAATTTACTCATGGGCACCTTCAGTATACAAAAGGTACTTCATAAGGACAGGAGAGAGAATTTTTTTCCAAACAATTGCTCTGGCTGTTAGAATACTTTATATATCCTCACACACTATTTTCATTATTACCAAGATATGTTTGACTACATAGAAAGGCTTCCATATCATGTTTAGATTATATTTATTCCACAAGAGTAAATATTCCTTTTGTATTTTCAGTTTGTACTGGAGCTAAGGGAAAGAAAGCCTCGTCAGAAGAAAGGCTAATATAGCTAATTGCCATAAAATGTAGTACTTTATCTGTTTCTTTTCCCAAACTAATTCTTTAAGGGTCTTTAAAAAAACATTTTCAGTAGAGTATACACTGATTATTTCTGTAGACCTGGCTGCATTGTCACCATGGCAGTCAATTTAAAATCCTTCTTTGCAAGGTCTCTTGTTTAAAGTAGGAACTAACCCAGGAAAATAGATAAGAAAAATAATTACCAAGTAATAGAAAGATCTAAAAGGTTCTTGGTCATCTTTCCATCTGTCTGTTGATAAGCCCTGAAATGTCAGAAAACAACTTCAGAGATTCTGAAGCTAAAAGTTCACCACAATATCTAATAGAAGAAATAAATATGATTAAAAAGAACAAAAGGGATTCAAGATACTGTCTTAGATCAGCAGCAGGAAAATAAGAATGAGTAATTGGATTTCTGAGAAAGGGAAGAAATCAATGACCAAGCTTGAAAAATCAACATAACAGGACTTCTTTAACAGGATGTGTTATTGACGCTAATTGAACGACCAGCACTACTTTAATATTGCCTATGGGACTTATTCACAATCTCTCTTAGTGGTGATATGTCTCCAGTATAAACTCCTCAGAGACAAGAGAAATGGAAGAAGCCTTACTTTTATAGGCCTTATGTTGTTTAGACCCCAACTGAAATCATGAAAAATACATCAAAAAGAAGTAATTCAGCCTAAACAGGATCCTGTCAACAGGGTGGGAGACAGTGCTGAGGCTATGGCCAGTTTTGGTGCCCAAGGTAGAGAGGTCCTCAGAACTGGGACTCTTCATTTTCACAAGGCATGTGATTCCTGAACAGAAGTCCTAATTTTGCACAAAAGTGCTATACAGACACTCAAAATGGTTAAGACTATTTATTTTGCACAGGGTTTCCAGTAGTTTTGCTTGTCCAGCTGTCTTTTGAGCAAGAAGCTGGCCTTTTAATGAGGGTCTAGGATAGAGTGATGGGAGCTCAACAGCCTCAGCTCTTGGTGGCTCAATAATGACACATTTCTGTATTAGAGATATGGAGCTGTTCGGTTTTACACAATTCTTCATCCCACTGCAGATATCAAATCTTACTGAAATTCTACTTAGCCTTTCAACCTTTATGAAATTTCTTTACTCTTGCTAATAAATCCTTTTGAGTGAGTTGGGGTGGATTTATAGATTGTTTGGAAATTGGCTGAATATAAATACAAGAATCTGAATAACACAACTACTGTGTCTCCTCTTTGCTGTATGGAAACTTTTATATGCAGCCACAAAATTTTTACCTTATAATCACTGTACATAACTGAGGTCTGGTGAGTACTGAACTTAGCACCCTGCAAGAGGCCAGGGAGCCAGAAGTCAAGACATCCTCTGGTATACCATAAAAAGGAGAGAAAGGCCAGATATCACTCAACTAAAAAAATTCTTAGTGTGATCTCCACTGAGCCTCTCAGATAGGTGTTTGTGTGCTGTTTACTTTCTTGAATAGAAAGGAAGCTGGCAAAGTTCTGTTCTTTATATTGCAAGAGAAAGCCAAACAGCTAATGGAGAAGGCCGTGGATGTCCTGACATTCACAGATTAGATAGCAGTTATCACTGAGAAGTACATCTCCCTTAGCCTGGAAATACTGTGAGCCAGAGTAACTTCTGGATGTGCATACAGTTACAAGAAATGCTAAGAAAGATATTCTAAAGGATACTTCAGCTCTGTTTCTGTGAGTGATCTACCTCATATGTTATTCTGAAATCCGGGTGACTGTTTCCAGTTTTGTACTGATTTCTGGAAGCTGAATGTCTAAATTTGATTCCAGTCCCAGTCACTTGGATTACTGCAATTCAAAAAATCTCAGAATATTCTTGCTAAGATACTTGTGAGCAGACTGAAGCTGTCATCTCAGCTATTTTATTATTTCCAAGAACTTGTGGAAGGTGGGTGAGGAGATGGGAGGCAGGAAAGTAGCGTAAGTTTAAAAATGGAGCAAGGGATAAGAGACAAGACAAGCCAGAGAATTGCAGCTGAAATACTGATAAGATTATCCTCTATCCTTGGAAGAATTCTGTAGCGAATAAAGAAACAAAACTTTGTAAGCAGCTGGCAGATAACAAGGATATGAGTAGCAACTATTATGGGTTTGTCAAGAATAAACCATGTCAAACCAATGTAATTATCTATGGCAGGGTAACAGCCATGTCAGTTGGAGAGAATAGTGGATGTCATGTATCTTTGTAACAGTCTTGTAAACTAGAAGAAACATGGTTAAGGTGAAAATAATCATAGAATAGGTGCAAAATTGGAAAACGTGCAATGAGTTGATTTTAATGGCTTGCTGTCAGAACAGAGAAAGTGGGGATCCACACAGGTCTGTCTTGTGCTATTTGAAGGTTGTGCTGGTTTGAGGCTAATTGGAATATTTTAATGAAAAAAAATGTAGGCTGTGAAAAGCAAACAATGTCTACTTCACTCATAGGCTTGCTGAGATGTGTAAGAACACAAACATAGATAAGACACTGTCACGGAGAGTCTCATTCTCTCTAGCTGTATTTGGTTTTGGCCTCTCTGCTGAGTAACCTAACTAACCATTCTGCTTCTAACTCCCCTGGCTGATCCTCCAAACTCACCTTGTGCATAAGCCAGACCCTGGGGTAAGGTAGAGGGATGGAAAGAAGGTGGAAGGGTGGTTGGGAGCCCCTCCTGGGGAGTCTGATTTCTGGGAGTGCTATTCTGCTTCTGTATTACCTTTAACTTGTACATTTCTGTAACTATTCATGTCTGTTGTGTATATATCTGCTTGTATATTGTGCTAAGCTGTAAATAGAGCTTCAGTCCTTAACTTCCAGCTGGCTGAGTCTAGTCTGGGTCCTTTTACAAAGTGTGTGGGGGCAGATAACTTGCAAACCATCACAGAGATACGATTTACATCCTGGATGATGGCAGATTGAATATACTTACTGCAATGTGTCCCAGTTTGAGGCCAGGAGCTACCCGGGACTGGAGGACAGAAATGACTCTTAGTAACCCCTTTCCAGGAGTAAGAATGAGGATACTGCATACCGATTAGAAGTTTAAAGAGAAATTCTATTTACAAGAGCATATATACAAAAGGCAATCGGGTAAAATAAGTACAAAACTCATTAAGCTCAAACTCTTCNAGCCTGCAATACCCTGCCGCAGGACGAGAAGGAGCATAGCCCAGAACCAAGTGAGGTCAAGCCCCTCCACAGCAAAACCTCTTCAATCACTCCTCGAGGCAAAATAAACCACTGGCAGGAGAGAAATTTGAAACCCAGCCAACCAGACAGGGCATCAGCATTGCAAGCAAGTGCTCAGGGCCCATTTTGCCCCAGCAGGACACTTAAAAAGGTCTCAGAGGGATGCATGATGCAGCATATAATTCCCTGCCAGCTGGGAGCCATCTCCCCCACGAACCATGAGATAAGGAATGCACACTGTTCCAGAGAGATGAAGCTAAGGGAAGAAAGGCAGGGAGGAAAAGGGAAGAAGATCAGTCAGGCACTGCCTTTTAAGCTATGATACTGGAAGGTGGAATAGAATAACAATATTACAATATCCTGGGATGAACAGTCCTTATGATTTTGTTGTGGGAGACCCAGGATCCCTCAAACACCACACAGTGAGGATGGCATGAAGTTGGGAGAGACTGCAGACATTTTGGAAGACAAGATTAGAATGAAAATTATCTTGACAAGTCAAAGATGTTCTCTGAAAAAAATTGGGTGAAAATCAGCAGGGACAATATACAGCACTTAGGAAAAATGAGCTGTACACATACAGCATTGTGAACAACTGTTAAGGAGGTAGTTCTTCATAAAGCAATTCTGGAGCATAATGGAGGAACAGAGAGATCAACAGAATTGTGCTCCTGTAAAAATGTATACATTGTATCAGACAACTTACAGGCATCATTTACAGAGTCTAAAGGAGGTAAAAAGGCAGTGAGCTCTGTAGAGCAGAGCTGATAAGCATTTGGCATTTTTTTAGCTCAGTTGAAAAGATGAAGTGAACATGTAGCCATTTTTTAGTGGATACCCAAGGGCACTGAGGAAACTGTAGGAAGTGTTCACCAAGACACTTCCCATAATTTATCATCAGTCCTAGCCTAACTGGGGAGGTCCCAGCTGACTAGAGACTGGCAAGTGTTACATCCATCTTCAAGAGGATCTCTTCTCAAGAGGAAGGAGGATCTGGAGGACTTTAGACCTGTCAATCTGACCTTAATGCCAGGAAAGGTCATGGAGCAGAACATCCTGAGTGCCATTATGCAGCACATGCAGGGCTACCAGGTAATCAAACACATGGATTCATGAAAGGCAGGTCCTGCTTGATGAACGTCATCTCCTACAACAAGGTGACCCACTACTTAGTGTATGAGGGAAAGGTTGTGGATGTCATTCGTCTGGGCTTTACTAAAGCATTTGACTCTGCCTTCCACAGTGTCCTCCTGGAGAAACTGGCTATTTATGTTTTGGAAGAGTGGATGCTTTGCTGTGTTAAAAGCTATATGGCCAGGCCAAAGGTGGTGATTGGAGACTTGTGGCAGGGATAATGCAATAAGTAGGACCAGGGAAGCAACTGTCCCCTTGTACTTGGTACTGGTGAAACCACACCTTGGGTACTATGTTCAGTTTTGGGCCCTTATCACAAGAAAAGCATTTTTGTCCTGGAGCAGATCCAGAGAAGAGCAACAAAGCTAGTGAAAGATCTGGAGAACAGGTCTTATTAAGAACACAGAATCACAGAATTGTTTCAAATAGAATAGACCCCCAAGATCACCAAGTCCAACCATCTGCCTAACATCACCATGACCATTAAACCATATCATTATGTGCCATGTCTACATGTTCATTGATGACACCACCATCTGCCATGGAAGCCTGACCACCTTTCCAGTAAAGGGCTTTTTCCATTTCCTCTCATTCTATCACCCGATACAAGGGAGAAGAGATCAACACTCAGGAACTTGTACAGAGCAATAAAGTCTTCCCTCAGCCTCCTTTTGCCAAGATTAAACAATCTCATTCTCTCATCTGCTCCTCATAAGACTTCACCAGTTTCATTGCCTTACTCTGGACATGCTCCAGGACCAAAACATTTTTCTTGTTGTGAGGGGCCTAGGCCTGAACACAGTATTCAGGGTGTGGCCTCACCAGTACCAAGCACAGGGGCACAATCACTTCCCTGCTCCTGCTGGCCACACTATTCCTGATACAAGTCAGAATGGTGTTGGCTGTTTTGGCCACCTGAACGCACTGCTGATTCAGCTGACTATAAGCCAGCACCCCTAGGTCCCTTTCTTCTGGACAGCTTTCCAGCCACTCTGCCCCAAACCTGTTGTGTTGTATGGGATTGTTGACCCAAGCGCAGGACCCAGATAGAGGTAGGAGGAACTGTATTTAGAATTCTGTTTAGTGTTCATATCCAACCTTATTTTTCTATGATTCCATGTCATACATCTTCACATAATGAAAGTCCTGTATTGTTATCCTCAGTTTGACTTTTAAAAGTACCCACATTGGAAGTGGGTAGGATTGGATGCAGGAGGGTACCTACTGTGTGTTAGGGCAAAGGTGAGAGACTGACTTGCTGCATCTTATGATCCTCCTACCACACATGGCATATCCAGTTCCCTCACAAAAAACATGCTTCTTACTATCAGAGTTGTTATTCTTAAGTTTTGTTTTACAGTAACATAAAATATGTTTCTACTCAATCTTTATACATATCCTCTTCCCCACCATTGCTTTTCCCCCCACCATTGCTTTTCCTGCTCCTTACCTCTTCAGTTCTTCAGTCTCCCACTCTTTCACTCTTATGTAAAAGACAGAGGAATGTGAAAGACATTTCCATCTCCTTAGCACAGAACAGGCAGATCAGCTTTCTTTATACTCAGTGAACTATATTGTTTGTACTTGACACAAATGCATCACAGTCCCTCTTTTCCAGTGCCTAAAATAGTGGCCACCCTTCTGTCCCCACTGTTACAGGCTCTGCTGAGCTCACTAATGCCTATTTTGTTCAGTTTCCTTTACAGATTAATGTCCACCTTCCAGCTCCTTGTCTTCATCCTTGTCCTCCTAGCTCTTCTCAAACAAAGGCTTAGCCTCTGCATGCTCTCTTCTTATGTGGGATGCTTGCAGAGGCAGCTGAAAGAAGAGCTATTACCTGTTACAGCTTGCTCCTTTATGCTGTCTGCCTCTTTTTGTCATTGCCATGGACATTGCCTAGGGGCAGTATTAAACTGTGATTCAGACCCATTTGGTGTACACCTTCTACCTGGCAGGTTAATGAGAAGGGCTCTTCAGCTGGCTGGTATTTGAAGGAAAAGCTTTGGTTGCAGACTGTCAATGGCTTACTTGGTTTTCTCTTTTGAGCTGGATTTAGCCTGCAGGTTTGAAGGCTGTAGAAATGTGACCATTTGCATTTGGGTTTCTTGAAGCCCCAGCAACATCTGAGATCCCATATTGACAAAATTATTTGACCTTACTGGAGGTCTGCAGCTGCATATTTTAATGGTATTGTTCTCTGAAATTCCCTCTTTCACCAGATAAAACAGTGATGGTCCAGTTTTGGCAGTAAGTCTTCCTGTCCACCTTGTGTTCCAGTCATGATATTAAAAGGAGAGATCAAGATTCTTTCTCCAAAATGAGAGTTTTGGTGGAATAGCCAGTCCCACCAAATGGACATGGCTAGTCAAACAGCTAGTCAGCAAATACTAAATAGCTTCCATTTAGAACTAGCTGGATAATGTTGAAAACCTATTCTTAGGTGCTCAGTGATAGCAGTGCCTTTCTTTTGCTGTGCTGAGTCATATTTCCTGCCACTTCAGACGTTATATTAGGGAGTGGCCTGTGTATGTTCTTGGTGCTTTGCAACACAAGCTTTAGAAAGGAATCTTTTTGCATGTAGTTCAGATTAGGATTCAGAGAAGCATTGTTTTATAATGCTGAGGATTACCTGGTCTTCTACCTAAACAGAAAGTTTGCATGGTGCAGTATTTGAAAGAGACAGCAAAGAAAACCTGCCCTACTTGTTAGTTGTAGCTAACTGATATTGTGCATAAAAGTGCTCGGAAGTGATTCCCAGCTGAGCTTCAGGTTTATGCCTGGCTAGCTCAGACGGTAGAGCACGGGGCTCTTAATCCCAGGGTCGTGGGTTTGTGCCCCATGTTGGGCGCCAAAAATAAATGATGTGATACTAAAGCCAACCCAGCCAAAAAGATACTCTCTGTAGCTCCAAAACATCCTTTTAAGCTTTCTCCACATTAAATCAATCAGAAAGGAACCAATCTTTGCTGTCAACCAACGGTAGAAATACCATGCCACAATTGGGTAACCGACAGAAAACAGAAAATAAAATAGCTTCATCATAAACCACATAACTTCCAGACTGAACTAGCAATAAATCAAATTTAATTAGCCCCACATTGGGGGCTAAATAAATGATGTGATGGTTTG
>WBNM01028969.1:594-24906 GCA_013399055.1 Ramphastos sulfuratus | reverse complement strand
GGGCAGGGTGGCTGAAACTGCCCAGCAGAATAGGGCCTGGGGGTGCCAGGCTAGGGCAGGGTGGCTGAAACTGCCCAGCAGAATAGGGCCTGTGGGTGCTGGGTGAAAGCAGCTGAAGATGAAGCAGTGGTACCCAGGTGGGCAAGAAGGGCACCAGCAGCCTGGCCTGGGTCAGCAATGGTGTGGGCAGCAGGAGCAGGGCAGGGATTGTCCTCCAGTACTCATCACAGGTGAGGTCACAGCTTGAGTGCTGGGGTCAGTTCTGTGCCACTCACTCCAAGGAGGACATTGAGGGGCTGGAGCAGGGCCAGAGAAGGGACCCAGCTAAGCTGGGGAAGGGTCTGGAGAACAGAGCTGGGGAGGAGCTGCTGAGGGAGCTGGGGGTGTGCAGCCTGGAGGAGGCTGAGGGAGACCTCATTGCTCTCTGCAGCTCCCTGAGAGGAGGCTGCAGCCAGCTGGGGGTTGGGCTCTGCTCACAGGTCATGGGAAGAGAGGAAATGTCCTTGGCTTGTGCTGAGGGAGGTTTGGAGGTGGGGGAAGAGGTCTTGGCTGGGGGTGTTCTCAGAGGCTGTCCCAGGCTGCCCAGGGAGGTGGTTGGATGCCCCTCCCTGGAGGTGTTGGAAGGAGGCAGGGGTGTGGTGCTGGGGCCATAGTTTGGCCCCAGAGTTGATGGAATTCCACCATGGATGGACTGGAAGGTCTCAGAGGGCTTCTCCAGCCAACATGATGCCATGACTGCAGCAGAGGCCTGAGCAGACCCTATCCTCGGGCTCTGCTCACACTGGATTGTGCTCAGTCCCTCCTCCTGACTCTCCCTGCTGCTCCCAGCCTTGCTGTGCCCCCACAGGTCCCACTGTGTGCCCTGGTTGCCCTCAGCCCCAGCTCTGCACTAATCCTGCCAGCCCCTGGTGCTTGCAGCCTGCGCTCATTTCTCTGGCAGGTGCCTCGGCTCTGTGCTGTCTCTTCAGAGGAGAGCAGAGCTGCTGTGCTGGCTTCTGAGAGGGCAACAGAGCTCCTCCCTGCCTGCCTTCTCATCCCACATCTCCAGCTTCTGCTCATCTGCCTTGGAAGAGTTTCTCTGCTCTCCTTTCCCTGGGGTTGCAGAGCCTGCAGGGCTGAGCTGGGGCTGCTGAGCAACACCTTGCAGCAGCCTTCTGGCTGCAAAGGTCATGGCAGCACCATCTGCATGTGAGCTAAGGCTGGAAATCACAGGGGCCCAGCATGGTGGGGTTGGGAGGGATCTCTGGGGCTCACCCAGCCCAACCCTCTGCCCAGCAGGGCACCCACAGCAGCTTGCCCAGGAGCACAATGCCCAGGGGGGGTTGGAAGCTCTCCACACAAGGAGACTCCACAACCTCTCTGGGCAGCCTGCTCCAGGCCTCCAGCACACTCACAATAACTTCCTCCTCCTCTTCAGGTGGAACCTCCTGGGTGCCAGTCTGTGCCCAGTGCCCCTTGTCCTGTCCCTGGGCACCACTGACAAGAGCCTGGCCCCAGCCTCTTGCCCCCCACAGCTCCTTCAGCCCTTGCTGAGCATTGCTCAGCTGCCCTCTGGGGCTGCTCTTCTGCAGGCTCTCAGCCCCAGGGCTCTCAGCCTTTGCTCCTCACAGAGCTGCTCCAGGCCCCTCAGCAGCTCTGCAGCCTGCCCTGGACTCTCTCCAGCAGTTCTCTGTCTCTCTTTAATTGGGGAGCCCAGGACTGTACCCAGGACTCCAAATGTGTGCTCACCATGGCAGAGTACATGTAGAGGAGAACCTTCCTCCACCTACTACCCACACTCTTCTCTATGCTCCCCCAGGACACTTCTTGAGTCTTTGCCTGGGCTGTCAGCCACCCCCCCAGTTTGGTACCACCAGCAGACTCCCTGAGGCTCCTCTCAGGCCCTTCATCCAGGTTTCTGATGAAGATGTTAAACAGCACTGGACCCAGTCCTGATCCCTAGGGAACACCATGAGCTGTACACCTCCACCTAGATGCTGCACCAGCTTTGTCACAGCACGGTCAGGGCTGGAAGGGACCTCAAGGATCACCCAGCTCCAACCCCCCTGCCATGGGCAGGGACACCTCACACTAGAGCAGGTTGCTCAGAGCCACATCCAGCCTGGATTAAAAAACCTTCAGGGCTGAGGTTTCCACCACCTCCCTGGGCATCCTGTGCCAGTCTCTCACCACCCTCATGGTGAAGAACTTCTTCCTAACATCCAATCTGAATCTGCACACTTCTAGTTTTGCCCAAGTCCTGTCACTACCTAACACCCCAAAAAGTCCCTCCCCAGCTTTCCTGCAGCCCCCTTCAGACACTGGAAGGTCACAGTAAGGTCTGCCTGGAGCCTTCTCCTCTCCAGACTGCACAGCCCCAACTCTCTCAGCCTGTCCCCACAGCAGAGCAGCTCCAGCCCTCTGAGCATCCTCGTGGCCTTCTCTGGACACCTTCCAGCACCTCCAGACCTTTCCTGTCCCAGGGGCTCCAGAACTGGACACTGCTGCATGTGGGGGTCTCAGCAGAGTGTGCAGAGAGGCAGAATCCCCTCTAGGTTTCCTTCAGCCTAGTCCAAGTCCAACAGTTCCATTCTCAGTGGGCTCCATCTCTTGCTCTGCAGTTCTGAAGGTTAAGTGTGGCTCTGAGGAGGACCTCAGCTCCACATTGACCACAGTTTGTTGCCCTGGCCTGAGAACCCTTTGTAGTGTGGGGCTGTGGTCCCTCATGGCCCTTCTCTGGGCACCTTCCAGCACCTCCAGACCCTTCCTGTGCCAGGGGCTCCAGAACTGGGCACTGCTGCAGGTGAGGTCTCAGCAGAGGGTGCAGAGGGGCAGAATCCCCTCCCTCACCCTCTGCCCACACTGCTCTTGCTGCAGCCCAGGCTCTGGTTGCTCTCTGGGCTGCCAGTGCACACTGCTGGCTCAGGGTGAGCTTCTCATCCACCAGCACCTCCAAGTCCTTTTCCTCAGTTCTTTTCTTGTCAGCAAGCAGCAATGAGCCAGGTGAGCTCCTCTAGGGAGCCTCCACCCAACTGGCAGTGCAGTGCCACCCTGCTGCTCTGCTGTGGGCAGGGGTACACTCCCTGCTCTCTGCTGGGGGCAGCTGGGGCAAGAAGCAGAGTTTGGTTACCTTTGGCTTTGGATCTGGCAGGAGTGGAAGAGAGGTGGCTGCTTAGAAGGCACTGCAGGAGCAGCAGAGAAATCACTTTGCAGCTTGAGCTTGGAGTTACTCTGAAAAGTGATTAGCTTCCTCTGGGGGGGCCTTGTCCCCAGCCCTGGGGTGAGTGTGGAGAGCAAACACCATGTGAGGAGCAGGCTCCACCTGGAGAAACTCCCTTCCTGCAGGGGGAACTGGGCTGAACACCCCCTAGAAACCTTCCCCCTTGCATGAGACAAGAGCCAAGGCCTTGAGGAAGCTGCAGCCTCATTGCTGCACAGAGGCTCTGCAGCACAGGTGGGCAGCACTGTGGGCAGTGCCAGGGCAAACCACAGTGGCCCTGGGCACACCTCCCCACACAGGGGAGAGAGGCTCACAGATGCATCCCTGGCAGCTCCTCTGATGGAGGTATCCACTGCTTGGCCAGCTCCTCTGGTGCCCTCTTAACTAGATATTAATTAACTAATGCAAATGGAATTAGCTACATTAACTGCCAGCATTGTCAGGGCTGGAAGGGACCTCCAAGATCATCCAGTTCCTGCCATGGGCAAGGGAGATCTCCCACTGGATCAGGTTTCCCAGAGCCACATCCAACCTGGCCTTGAAATTAATTAATGAAATTAAATTAGCCACATGAATTAATTAAATAAAATAAATCACAGCAGCATTGTGGTTGAGCAAAGATCTTTAAGGTGATACAACCCAACCCTGAACCCAGCACTGCCCCAAGGCACCACCAAACCATGGCCCTCAGCACCACATCTCCAGGGCTTTGGAACCTCTCCAGGGCTGAGGATTCCACCACTGCCCCTGAGCATCCTGGGCCAGGCCTGGACAACCCTTTCAGAGAAGAAACTGTTCCTCATGTCCAACCTGAATCTCCCCTGGGTACACCTTGTGGTCATTTCCTCCTTGATACTTGGCAGAAGACAGCACCACCCCCCTGGCTGCCAGCTCAGCTAGGCATGCCTGAAGCCTCCCCTGACTGCCCTCAGGCCTGTGTTGCAGCACCCTGGCTGCCTACCTAGGAAGCTTTCTCCTTCTCTCTTTAATCCACTGCTGCAAAGGGTAAATTTTCACAGGAGCTGCAGAGAGCAATGAGGTCTCCCTCAGCCTCCTCTTCTCCAGCCTGCACACCCCCAGCTCCCTCAGCTGCTCCTTCCCAGCCCTGTTCTCCAGACCCTTCCCCAGCTTTGGTGCCCTTCTCTGCACCTGCTCCAGCCCCTCAGTGTCCTCCTTGGAGTGAGGGGCCCAAACCTGACCCCAGGACTTCACCAGTGCTGAGTAGAGGGGGGCCAATGGCATCCCTGGACCTGCTGGGCACGTTGTTCTGACCCAGGCCAGGTTGCCACTGGCTGCCTTGGCCAGCTGAGCTCCCTGCTGGCTCATGTTCAGCTGCCCATCACTCACCATCCCTATGTCCTTCTCTGCCCAGCAGCTCTCCAGTCACTGCCCCACACCTGTAGTGCTGCATGGGGCTGTTGTGGCCCAAACTATCTCAACTTGTGGACCAGGAGAGCAGGCAGCAGAGCTGTTGAGGCCTCTCAGAGAAGTATCTGCCCTGGGGCTTGGCACTGGGATGGAAAGATGAAGCTGATCTGATGACACCAGCCCAGGTGTGCTGCGTGTAAGCTACCCTCAGAGCTTGTGCCCAGGCACCCAGGAGGAGCCCTTCCTGACCTTTCACAAGGAGCAGCTCCTTACCAACCTGAAGCAGAGACATGCCCAGCCTCCCTCCTAGGAGATGGGCTGCCTGCCCTGGCAGCAGCTTCCTGTGGCTGGCAGTGGGCAGAGCAGTTGGCCTTGGTGTCCATCGGGGAAGAAACTCCATCCCCCTTGCAGCAGGGAGCAGTGGGAGGCAGAGGCACCCAGAGCCAGTGCAAACAGCTGCTGGGGGGAGCAGTGCACAGTCCTCTGCCTGCCCTGGGCCTGGCCATGAGCAGCTGCAGTCAGAAATGCATCCTGGTGTCACCTGGGGGAGGTCCTGCCCAGCCCCAGGCTGCAGCATCCCCTTCACCAGAGAAAGGTGGGCAAGAGCTCACAGACCTGAGCCTTCTCCTCCCTAAATCCCACACTGGGGATATCTCACAGGGCCCCAGAATGGCAGCTTGGAAGGGCCCCCAAGGCTCATCTGCTCCAACCCTTCTAGGTGCTGGTGAAGCTGCCCTGAGCTGCCCCAGCAGCCTGCCAGCTGAGTTTCAAACTGCCCAGTGCAGGGCACTCCACTGCCTGCCCTGGGAGCTGGTTCCAGTGTCCAGCTGTGCTCATGGTAAACATTTCCTTCTGGAGTCCAATGGGAATCTCCCAGCAGTGCCTTGTCCCCATCCCCCCATGGGACAGCTTGTACAGACCCACACCTCCCAGCAGAGGCTCTCCCACATCCACACCTCCCAGCATCTGCTCACCAACTGCACTCCATCTGGGTCCCCATTTGCAACCCCAGCACAGGGCCCTCAGCCACCCACCAAAGGCTTTGCTGAGCAGCTCTGCTCAGGTTCCCCATCAGCCCCCTTCTCCCTCATGTTCAGAGCCTGGGGCTGCCTGGAAACAAGCTCTGAGCCCTCTCTCACAGTGTGTTCCCCACACCAGGGACCCTGGCAGTCACCTGCAGCCATCGCTCAGCTGCTCAGGAGGGATGAGGGAACTGACCCCTGCAAGTGAAGTCTGCACTGTGCCCTCTGAATGCCACTATGGGAAGCAGCTGGCAGCAGCTGAGCTCCTCAAGGCACTCTGGAATCCCTGAATGACTCATGAGAATGAGCCAAAAAAATCCTTTCAGGAAATGACCCAGCTGTAGATTTGGGAATCCACTCCCAGGCCAGAGAATGAATCTGTGGAGCCTGCTCCTCAGGCTCTGACTCAGCCTCAGCTGAATCCTTTTTTCCTCCCCACTTTGAGCAGTTAAAAAAAAATACAAATGAGATTGCTGGAGTATTTTAGAGGCATTACTCAGCAGCTTAGCGTGGTGAAATGCAGCCTCTAAGAGATATAAAGAAGGCAAAATGGAATAAAAATTGTCAGCCTGGCTCAGGAGCTGAATTTCCCAGGAGCCTGAAGTGCTGCAGATGCTGAGGGCTGCAACTCATCCTTCCCAGGCTCTTTGCCACCTGCAGGACCTTCTCCCTGCCCCACAGAGCTGTCTAGGCCAGCAGGGGAATCTGCTGCCCCTGGGTGGAGTGCAGGATGGCTTTGGGCAGCTGCAGGGCAGAGTCTTTCCCAACCCAGAACTCTCTTTTAGGTGAAACTGCATTCATAGAATCCCAGAATGGCTCAGGCTGGAAGGGACCTCAGAGATCTTCTGCTTCAACCTCCCTGCCACAGGACACCTCTCAAGTGGACTTNGCCCTGTGATGGATTGTCTGGTCCTGCTCTGGCAGGGGAGTTGGACTGGATGATCTCTTTGGGTCCCTTCCAACCCCTGACATCCTGTGAGCCTGTGAGCCTGTGAAGACAGGTGTGGCAGGACCAGTTCTAAGGGTAAAGGTAGCCTTCCAAGAACTTTTTCCTTCTGAAATCAGGGAAGGGGACAGACATTAGCTCTCCATGAAGAGAAGGTGACTCTGGAGGGTTGCTCCTCTGCCACAGCCTCCAAAAATCACAGAATGAACCAGGTTGGAAAAGACCTCTGAGACCATTGAGTCCAACCTATCCCCTAACACCTTCTAACTAACTAACCCCTGGCACTCAGTGCCTCATGCAGCCTCCTTTTAAACACCTCCAGGCACAGTGACTCCACCACCTCCCCAGGCAGCCCATTCCAGTGCCAATCACTCTTGCTCTGAAGAACTTCTCCTAACATCCAGCCTGAGCCTGCCCTGGCACAGCTTGAGGCTGTGTCCTCTTCTTCTGTCCCTGGGTGCCTGGCAGCAGAGCCCAACCCCAGCTGGCCACAACCTCCCTTCAGGGAGCTGCAGAGAGCAATGAGGTCTGCCCTGAGCCTCCTCTTGTGCAGGCTGCCCACCCCCAGCTGCCTCAGCCTCTCCAAAGAGCCTCTTGGAGGTGGACAAAGCAGAACAAAGGCAATGGACCTGAGCTGGAGCTCAGGGTGTGGGAAGAGCACAGCTCTGCTGAACTAATTCTCCCTGGGCAGTCAGCTTAAGGCTGTGGAGGCTGTGATTGCCTTCTCCCTGGAGGTGTTACAGGCCAGGCTGGATGAGGCCCTGAGCAGTCTGGGCTGGTGTGGGGGGTGGGAGCTGGATGAACTTTGAGGTCACTTTCGACCCAGCCCATCCCATGAACCTGTGGCAGGAGCAGCACCTTCCAGTGCCTGCCCCTCCCCGTGGGCTCTCTGGGATGTGGTCTCACGGCTGTGGTGCTCTGAGGCTGATGGTTGGATCCAAACAGGTCTTTGATTCTGTGGTTCTGCGTGCCAGGAGAGACCACAGGACCACCTGAGCTGGAGGCAAAGGACAAATTTGACTGCTGGTGCTGGCCTGGGGCTGCACCTCCCTGCCCCACAGCCACCATCCCCATCGCTGCCACCTGCTTGGTGCTGGGCTCCATCCTGTGCCTGTGAGCAGTGGGTGCTGCAGGCAGGAGGTTAGTCAGCAGCTCCCTGTCAGCTCAGCACTTCCCATCCTGCCTTTTAATAGCTCTGGGGGCTCAGGAAGGAGGAGCAGCTGACCATGAGATAGCAGCAAGGACACCAAGAGAGGCCTAAAAAGGGAGCAGGTGAGGGACATGGTTTTAAATGGAGAGCTTGAGGGGAAAAGAGTTTGGGGGCATGAACAGATGAACACTGGGGAAGGACAAATTATCCCTTCATTTGGAAGTGAATCATAGAATCAACCAGGTTGAAAGAGACTTCCAAGCTCATCCAGTCCAACCTATCATCCAGCCCTACCCAATCAACTAGACCATGGCACTAAGTGCCTCTTCCAGTCTTTTGTTGAACACCTCCAGGGATGGTGATTCCACCACCTGCCTGGGCAGCCCATGGAGAGGGAAAGGTTGAGCTGCCAGACCCAGAGCCATTCCTGGGAAAAGCATGAAACAGGCTGGATCCATGGGCTGAGGTCAGCTGGAGGAGGTTCAACGAAGCCAAGTGTTGGATCATGCAGTTGGGGCACAACAATCCTAGGAAGGCTCCAGACTGGGGGCAGAGTGGGTGAAACTGCCCAGCAGAAAAGGGCCTGGGGCTGCTGGGTGAAAGCAGCTGAAGATGAAGCAGCAGTGCCCAGGTGGGCACCAGCAGCCTGGCCTGGATCAGCAATGGTGTGGGCAGCAGGAGCAGGGCAGGGATGGTGCCCATGGACTGGGCACTGGAAAGGTCACAGATTGAGTGCTGGGGTCAGTTCTGTGCCACTCACTCCAAGAAGGACATTGAGGGTCTGCAGCAGGGCCAGAGAGGAGCAACCAAGCTGGGGAGGGGTCTGGAGAACAGAGCTGGAGAGGAGCAGCTGAGGGAGCTGGGGGTGTGCAGCCTGGAGAAGAGGAGGCTGAGGGAGACCTCATTGCTCTCTGCAGCTCCCTGAGAGGAGGCTGCAGCCAGCTGGGGGTTGGGCTCTGCTCCCTAGGCTCAGGTGACAGAAGGAGAGGAAATGGCCTGGAATTGTGCCAGGGGAGAGTTAGGTTGGAGAGCAGAAAAAATTCCTTTGCTGCAAGAGTGGTCAGGGACTGTCCCAGGGTGCCCAGAGAGGTGGTGCAGTCCTCATCCCTGGAGGTGTTCCATGGCACTTGGGCCATGGTTTGGTGCCATGGTGGGGTTGGGCTGCTGGATGGACTGGGTGAGCCTGGAGGCTTTTGCCAACTCAAAGAGTTCTGTGATTGTCTGACTGTGTGGAACATTTGCAAGTAAAGAGCTCTTTGGGTGGCAAAGGCACAGGCAGCTCTTTACCCTCCAGACTCACTGCAGGGCTCTCCAGGGCTCTCCATTGCCCTTTGGGTCAGTCCCAAGGCAGTGGCGCAGGAGGAGAAGTCCTCACCAGACATCTCCTGCAGCAATTCTGCCCTCTCAGCCAGGTCACCTGTGACAGCAAAGAGGGGAATGAGCCCAACCTAGTAGGGCTGCTCTCCAGAAATCCAACCCTGGCCTCTTCAGGACCTTACCTTCCAGGAGGTCACCACTGAATTGTTCCACCTCCAGACTCTGGGGTAAAGCACACTTTGGGGCTGGTCTGCAATTTCCACTTCCCTCCTTATCTTCTAACCCCAGATATAGTTCTTCTGTCTCAGATCTTTCTCATCCTCCCATATTCTCATGGCTCCCTCAAAGCAGTGAACAGTTCAGAGGCAACTTCACTGAATCCTTTAGTTCACAGCATCACAGATGGCACTGGGCTGGAAGGGACCCTCCAAGGGCATCTTGCCCCACCCCTAGGCAGCAGGGACAGCTCCAGCCAGAGCAGGCTGCACAGGGACACAGCAAGGCTGAGCTTGGATGTCTGCAGGGATGGGGCCTCAAGCACAGCCCTGGGCAGCCTGTGCCAGTCTCTCCACACCCTCCCTGGGCACAACTTCCTCCTGATGCCCAACCTAACTCTGCCCTGCTCCACTTCCAACCCATTGCCCTCAGCCTGTGCCCACAGCCCCTTCTGCACAGTCCCTCCCCAGCCTGCCTGCAGGTCCCCTGCAGATACTGAACTGCAGCTCTGAGGTCTCCCTGCAGCCTTCTCTTCTGCAGGCTGCACAGCCCCAACTCTCCCAGCCTGTCCCCACAGCAGAGCTGCTCCAGCCCTCTGAACATCTTGGAGGCCTCCTCTGGACCCTCTGGAGCACCTCCAGGTCTCTCTTGTGTTGGGGTCCCACAGCTGGCCCCAGCCCTGCAGGTGAGGTCTCCCCAGAGCAGAGCAGAGGGGCAGGATCCCCTCTCTCCATCTCTGCCCACACTGCTCTGGATGCAGCCCAGGCTGCCCTTGGCCTTCTGTGCTGCCAGTGCCCACTGCTGGCTCCTGCCCAGCTTCTCCCCCACCAGCACCCCCAGGTCCTTCTCTGCAGGGCTGCTCTCATCTCCTCACCCCCAGCCTGGACTGATACTGAGGATTGCCCTGACCCAGGGGCAGGACCTTGCACTTGGCCTCATTGAATCCTGAGGTTCTCCTCAGCCACCTTTGCAGCCTGTCCAGGTCCCTTTGGATGGCTCCATCCTGTCCTATAGTCTTACCAACCTCATTACTCACCCTGGTGTCATCTACAACCTTGCTGAGGATGTCTCAGTCTTTGTCTGTGTCACTGATGAAGATACTGAGCAACTCTGGTCCCAGCACAGACCCCTGAGGGACACCAACTGTCACCTGGCTCCACCTGGACATGGAGCTGTTGCCCCTTACCCTTTGTAGCTCTTTGGGACATATTTCCAGGTGCTGTGCACCCCAGGACCTCTGCTCTGCTTCATTTATCCTCACCTCAGCCTCTCTCACCCCTGTCCTTTGTAGAAGACATCACATTGCACAGCTTGCTGCAGGACTGCCTTCTGGTGAGGCAGAAGGTGCTGGGTGCTGCAGCCTCACCTGTGTGCCCTGCTCTGAGTGGCAGAAGGTGCTGGATGCTGCAGCCTCATCTGTGTGCCCTGCTCTGAGTGGCAGAAGGTGCTGGGTGCTGCAGCCTCATCTGTGTGCCCTGCTCTGAGTGGCAGAAGGTGCTGGATGCTGCAGCCTCATCTGTGTGCCCTGCTCTGAGTGGCAGAAGGTGCTGGGTGCTGCAGCCTCATCTGTGCCCTGCTCATTGCTGTCACAGTCCCTCAGGGGCAGGCTTCCCTCTGTCAGCTTACTTCAAAGGTATGTTTGAAGCCTTTTCTTGTGCCCTTTGTGCCTCTTGCCAGCCTGACACATGTGGGCAGGGTTGTTTGCCTTCTGCTGTTACCCTGGTGCCACTCCAGGTCTCCTCACCCCCTTCTGCCCTGCAGTTCTGTGCTCCTAAGTCCCAACTGTCTGGAGCTGCAGCCCTGGTGGCTCTTCCTCTTCTTTCCTTCCCTCAGGATCTTTTGCTCTTGAAAGGGAAACCTCTTCTGACCGTGAGCAGGGGAAGGAGGTTTGGGGAGGTGCCAATGCTGTGGGCATGACCTTGGTGCTTGGGGGCAGTCTGTGGAGGTCAGTGCAGGGGGAGGCTGTGTAGGCAAAGCCTGAGCTGCATGGGGAGCTCTGCTCTGCTCCCCCTGCACCCTCTCTGTGCTGACAATCTCACTGCTTGACAGCCCCCACCTGGGAGGAGGTTTCCTGCCAGGCTAATTGGCTCCTGTGGCACTTTTCTCTTCTTATGCTTTTGCCATGCTGCAGCCTGGCAGAGACACGGGTGGGAGGTGTAGTGAAGGTGAGCACTGTCATCCTGACAGGACACTGCCTCTGAGACAGCAAGGACAGTCTGGGGCCCTGTCCCTGTCAGTGTGCCAGGGATCAGCTGTCCTCACTCCCAGAGGCAGCACAGGATGGAGGAGGAGCTGAGGAGCAGCTCCCTGTGCCACACCTCAGGGTGCCCATCCAGCACTGTTTTGTTTACATTGTGCTCCTAGTGGGTACTTAGGTACCCAAATTCCTCAGGAGACACCAGGGCTGGGAGCCCTAAAATCATGGATTCCATAGAATGGGTTGGGTTGGAAGGGACCTCAAAGCTTGTCCAACTCCACCCCCCTGCCATGGGCAGGGACACCTCTCACCAGCACAGGCTGCTCAAGGCCTCATCCAGCCTGGCCTTGGACACCTTCAGGGAGGTTCTGGATCACAGAACCACAGAATGTGGTCAAAGACTGAAGACTGAAGATCACATTCTGTGATTCTGTGCTCCACAGCCTCCCTGGGCAACCTGTGCCAGTGTCTCCCCACCCTCACTCTCAAGAATTTCTTCCTCATCTCCACTCTCAATCTGCCCTCCTCAAGCTTCAATCCATTGTCCCTTCTCCTGTCCCTCCCAGCCCTTGTCAGAAGTCCCTCCCCAGCTCTCCTGGAGCTCTCTTTGAGCTGCATTTCAATATCTTCAGATATTGAAACGCAGCTTGAAGGTCTCCCTGGAACCTTCTCTTCTCCAGGCTCAACAGCCTGTCCCCACACAGAGCTTCTCCAGCCTCTGATGATTTTGGTGGCCTCCTCTGGACCCTCTCCAGCAGCTCCAGGGTTCCCCAGAGCTGGAGGCAGTGCTGCAGGTGAGGTCTGAGCAGAGCAGAGCAGAGGGGCAGAATCCCCTCCCTGTGCTGCTGCTCTCCCTGCTCTGGCTGCAGCCAGCACACAGCTGCCTCTGGGCTGCCACTGACCAGTGCTGGCTGCTGGGCAGTTTGGCACCAACTGACACCCCCAGGTCCTTCTCCTGCAGGCTGCTCTCAGCCACTCCTCACCCAGCCTGGATTTGTGCTTGGGGTTGCCCTGACCCAGCTACAGGACCTTGCTCTTGGCCTGCTTGGATTCCATGAGCTTGGCTTGGGCACAGCTCTGCAGCCTGTCCAAGCCCCTCTGTATGCCCTCCCTTCCCTCCAGCTAAAAGACTCCTGTGAAGGTCGTTCAAGACTGTGAGATCCAGCAGAAGGTCTGGAGCTGCATTGTGCCAGCTCCACAGAGGCTCAGAGAGGCAGGAAGCATCAGAAATCCTGCTCCATGCCAAAATGCAGCTTAGCAGAAGAGCAGGAGGAAACAACAGGAGAGCTGAGGAGCTGCTGGCCAGTGGCACTTCAATGCCTGCCTCAAGTTGCTGTGCCCCCTGGGTGGGTTACAGAGGTAGCAGTGCTTTAAAAGGGGAACAAACACTCAACACCACTCTCTGCCTTGAAAAGGGACTTCCTGAGGGTCTCCAGCTGGATTCTCCTGACTTGGCCTCAGGGCAGGCTTGGCACAGGAACGCTCTGAAACGGTTCAGCTGCTTTGTGTCCTTGGACAGAGAAGATGTTGTTTCTGGGCCAGCTCTGAATCCAAGCCCTGCTTGGCCAGGAGCCTTTTATGAGCTGGCAGTGCTGCAGCTGCTCTGCTTGAGCAGAGGCATGGAGCAGAGCTGCTGCAGGGCAGTGCTTTGAGGTGCAGGGCAAGATGGCTTTGTGCCCACCTTGGGAAGCCCAGTGTGGAGGTCAGCAGGTTCACTTCTGCTCTGCAGCACTGGGAATGGTGAAGATCCATGTTGGATTTTAGGCTCATCTCCATGGAACTGTTTGGTTTGGAAGGGACCTTAAAGCTCATCCAGCTCCAATCCCCCTGTCGTGGGCAGGGACACCTCCCACCAGCACAGGCTGCTCAAGGACTCATCCAGCCTGGCCTTGAACACCTCCAGGGAGTTTGTGGATCACATTCTGTGATTCTGTACTCCACAACCCCCCTGGGCAACCTGTGCCAGTGTCTCCCCACCCTCACTCTCAAGAATTTCTTCCTCACCTCCAATCTCAATCTACCCTCCACAAGCTCCAATCCACTGTTGCCCCCAGCCCTTGTCAGAAGTCCCTCCCCAGCTATGATGGAGCCTCTTCAGGGACTGGAAGATGTATGGATGTGGTACTGAGGGATGTAGCTTAGTGGTGGTAGCTTTGCAGTGGGGAGGGGACTGTGAGCTCTGGGTGAGTGGTTGGACTTGGTGACCTCAAAGGTCTCTTCCAACCTCAACAGTTCTGTGGTTCCATGATTCTGTGTGAGGGAGCAGATCAAAGCATCATTTCTACACCTGCAGAGTACTTGTGCAAAATCTTCATACTTCCACTCCACAGCTCTCTAGCACTGCTTTGCTGGTTTCATTGTCACCAGAGGGCATCCTCATTAGGTCTCCAGAGAGACATAATAATGACCTTCCAGTGCCTGCAGGGGCTCCAAGCAGGCTGCAGAGGGACTGTGCCCAAAGGCCTGCAGGGACAGGACCAGGGCAATGGTTTGGAATGAGAGCAGAGCAGATTGGGATTGGATGTGAGGAACAAGTTCTGCACCAGGAGGCTGCTGGAACACTGCCACAGGTTGCCCAGGGAGGTGGTTGAGGCCCATCCCTGGGGATAGTGAAGGTGAGGCTGGACAGGGCTGTGGGCAGCCTGCTCTAGTGGAGGATGTCCCTGCTGGGTGCAGGGGGTTGGGCTGGATGAGCTCTGGAGGTCCCTTCCAGCCCATTCTGTGATTCCATGATTCTATGCCTGCAGAGGAGCCAGGCTGGAGCCCAGGTGCCAGCTGCCATTATGGAATCATTGAATCACAGAATCAGTCAGGGCTGGAAGGGACCACAAGGATCATCCAGTCCCAAACCCCCCTGCCACGGGGCTAGATCAGGCTGTCCAGAGCCTCATCCAGCCTGGCCTTAAACACCTCCAGGGATAAGGCTTCCACCACCTCCCTGTGCCAGTCTCTCACCACCCTCATGGTGAAGAACTTCTTCCTAACCTCCAGTCTGAATCTCCCCATTTCTAGCTTTGTTCCATTCCGCCCAGTCCTGTCTCTACCTGACAGCCTGACAAGTCCCTCCCCAGCTTTCTGGTAGGCCCTTTCAAAGCCTCTTTCAGAATGAGCAGCACATTTGTGTCTCTACCAGCTGGATAGGAAGGCTGCAGATTCAGCTCTGGATGGTCACCTTTGGCAGATGACTTCAGCAAGCGTGAGAAGAGAAAAGGGCAGCTAAATATCTGCATAGCTGAGGAGTCACAGTAGCCTGCTCACAGCAAACAAACAGCTTTGATTCCCTGCAGGGCACCCCTGGGCCTTGGGACCACGAGGAGGATGTTCTCTGATGAGACTTCAAGCCTCATTCACTTGCATCCATCTGTTACTGCCCTGCCTGAATGCCAGGGAGCAGTGCAGCAGCACCCTGCTGCTTGCCATACTTTTAGAGGAGAAGACTTAAAACCCAGCCAGAGCTGCATCCTCAGATGGAAATATCACCATCTGGAGAGCTCACCTCGAGGAACAGCTCCTGAACAGCTACTCAGCCCTCCCCTGGAGGGGTGATGGGGCTGGGGGGGTGCAGGAATCTCATCTCCAGCCCAGTGACAGTCTGTGGTTAGGCTACACCTTGAGTGCTGTGTCCTCAGTTTAAGAAAGATGTTGAGGTGCTGAATGTGCCCAGAGAAGGGCAGCAAGGCTGTGAGGGGCCTGGAGCACAGCCCTGTGAGGAGAGGCTGAGGCAGCTGGGGGTGTGCAGCCTGCACAAGAGGAGGCTCAGGGCAGACCTCATTGCTCTCTGCAGCTACCTGAAGGGAGGTTGTGGCCAGCTGGGGTTGGGCTCTGCTGCCAGGCACCCAGGGACAGAACAAGAGGACTCTGCTCTCCTCAGACCCCACCTGCAGTCCTGTGTGCAGTTCTGGAGCCCCCAGCACAGGAAGGACATGGAAGTGTTGGAGCCAGCCCGGAGCAGGCCACAAAGATGCTGAGAGGGCTGCAGCAGCTCTGCTGTGAGGACAGGCTGAGAGAGTTGGGGCTGTGCAGCCTGCAGAAGAGAAGGCTTCCAGGAGAGCTTGGAGTGGCCTTGCAGGATCTGAAGGGGGCTCCAGGAAGGCTGGGGAGGGACTATTGACAAAGGCTTGTAATGCCAGGATGAGGTAGAATGGGTTTGAACTGGCAGAGGGGAGATTGAAACTGGATGCTAGGAAGAAGTTCTTTGCAGTGAGGGTGGTGAAACACTGGCACAGTTTGCACAGGGAGGCTGTGGAGCACAGAATCACAGAATGTGATACTCAATCTTTGATCTTCAGTCTTCAATCACATTCTGTGATTCTGTGCTCCACAACCTCCCTGGAGGTGTTCAGAACTAGGTTGGATGGGGCCTTGAGCAACCTGTTCTAGTGGGAAGTGTCCTTGCCCATGGACAGGAACTGGATGAGCTTTGAAGTCCCTTCCAACCTAAACCATTTTGTGATTCTGTGATTCTGTGACACAGCCTCAACCTGTGCCAGGGCAGGCTCGGGCTGGATGTTAGGAGAAGTTCTTCTCAGCAAGAGAAATTGGCATTGGAATGGGCTGCCTGGGGAGGTGGTGGAGGCACTGTGCCTGGAGGTGTGTAAAAGGAGGCTGCATGAGGCACTGAGTGCCAGGGGTTAGTTAATGAGAAGGTGTTAGGGGATAGGGTGGACTTGATGCTCTCAGAGGTCTTTTCCAACCTGTTTCATTCTGTCATCCTGTGATTCTGTGACATTCATTCAGCTGCTCCAATTCAGGCTCAGTGAGTGATGGATTCATCAGGTGAAGCTCTCTGAGGGCTAAGAGGATGCCCAAAGGCTGAGGACTGGACCTTGGCGCAGTGGCAGCCTCGTGCTGTCAGCAGGAAGAGGGATGTGGGTAATGTGTTCAGCTCAATTAGGCTTGGCACAAGTCCATGGATGCTCCTGGGGCTGTGCCAAGCTTGGCAGAGCAAAAGCTAGGTGGAAAACATCACAACAGAGAGGGAAAAGCATGGCACCTGATGGAAGAGCTGGAAAGATCCTCTCAGCCTGGGAAGCACAGAAGACAACGAGGTTGGAGGCCCTCAGTGGAGACTTAGGAGCTGTAGAAATGCAGCAAGAGAATCAAAGAAGCATAGAATGGGTTAGGTTGGAAGGGACCTCCCAAGCTCATCCAGCCCAACCCCCTGCACTCAGCAGGGACATCCTCCACTAGAGCAGGTTGCCCACAGCCCTGTCCAGCCTCACCTGGAGTATCTCCAGGGATGGGCCTCAACCACCTCCCTGGGCAACCTGTGGCAGTGTTCCAGCAGCCTCCTGGTGCAGAACTTGTTCCTCACATCCAATCCCAATCTGCTTTGCTCTCATTCCAAACCATTGCCCTGGTCCTGTCCCTGCAGGCCTTTGGGCACAGTCCCTCTGCAGCCTGCTTGGAGCCCCTACAGGCACTGGAAGGTCATTATTAGGTCTGTCTGGAGACCTAATGAGGATGCCCTCTGGTGACAATGAAACCAGCAAAGCAGTGCTAGAGAGCTGTGGAGTGGAAGTATGAAGAGTTTGCCCTGGAGGGGAACAACAGTGCAAGGAGGCAGCTCCCTGACTGCCCAAGGGGCTGATGAGGTTGAGGGCTTTGCAGCAAGCTGAGGCAGCTGCTGCTGCAATTGCAGAGTTCTCTGTAGTGGGGAGATGGAACCAAGCCAGACCCCAAAGGCAGTGCAGCAGGTTTAGCAAGAGGCAGGCTGGGGAAAGCAGCCTGGGAGACCATGGGGGGATGCAGAGGGAAAACATCTGAGTGCTTGAGGTTTGGGGAAGGTGAAGGATTTGGTGCTGATAGGCAGCTCAACATCAGCCAGCAGTGGTCTGGGGTGGACAAGAAGGCCAATGGCATCAGAGTCATGTGGCCAGCAGGTCTGGGGATGTGATTGTCCTCCTGTCCTGGGCACCTGTGCAGCCACCCCTTGAATCCTGGGTTCACATTTGGACTTGCTGATGAAGCTTCTGAGAACTAACCAAAAGTGGATTTCTCCTCAGCAGGAGATTTGCAAGGAGCTGAAGTCCAGAGAGAGGTCCAGACAGTGAGCAGGGGTTTGCTGTAGCTCTGGCTGAGGACCATCCTCCCAAACCTGACAATGACAAAGATAGTTTCTGCTGTTGGAGGGGTACCTGGGGCTGTAAAAGTGCACTAAAAGCTGATGAAGATTAACAAAATGCACTGGGCAGGAAGGGACCCTCCAAGGGCATCCTGCCCAGCCCCCTGCAGGCAGCAGGGACAGCTCCAGCCAGAGCAGGCTGCACAGGGACACAGCAAGGCTGAGCTTGGATGTCTGCAGGGATGGGGCCTCAAGCACAGCCCTGGGCAGCCTGTGCCAGTCTCTCCCCACCCTCCCTGGGCACAACTTCCTCCTGATGCCCAACCTAACTCTGCCCTGCTCCACTTCCAACCCATTGCCCTCAGCCTGTCCCCACAGCCCCTTCTGCACAGTCCCTCCCCAGCCTGCCTGCAGGTCCCCTGCAGATACTGAAATGCAGCTCTGAGGTCTCCCTGCAGCCTTCTCTTCTGCAGGCTGCACAGCTCCAACTCTCCCAGCCTGTCCCCACAGCAGAGCTGCTCCAGCCCTCTGAGCATCTTGGAGGCCTCCTCTGGAGCAGCTGCAGGTCTCTCTTGTTTTGAGGTCCCACAGCTGGCCCCAGCCCTGCAGGTGAGGTCTCCCCAGAGCAGAGCAGAGGGGCAGGATCCCCTCTCTCCATCTCTGCCCACACTGCTCTGGATGCAGCCCAGGCTGCCCTTGGCCTTCTGTGCTGCCAGTGCCCATTGCTGGCTCCTGCCCAGCTTCTCCCCCACCAGCACCCCCAAGTCCTTCTCTGCAGGGCTGCTGTCATCTCCTGACCCCCAGACTGGACTGATACTGAGGGTTCAGGATGCTGAAGGGCAGTTCTGTGTTTGTCCTTGCTGGGGCCAGACCTTTCCTTTCTTTGGCTGGAAATGCTTTGCACACAGCTTCCTCCTTCCCTAACCACGAAGCAGACTCCTCCTGAGGAGCAGATTCTCAGTTTGGCAAGGGCAAGGATGTGCTCAGGACCTCCCCTGGGATGACTTCTGTGCCTGTTATGTCAGTGGATGCTGCAGCTCCATAAACCAACCTAACCAAAGCCACTGCTGGGTCTCCAGACCTACCAGTCCTGCTCTCAGCATGCTTCTGTACACAGCTCTGGGGTCATGCTAAGGAAAGTCTCCACCTGAGACAGCTGCCCTGGTCCTGAGCATGCCCTCTGCAGTGAGGCTATCAGGTGGTGCTCCTGTCTCAGTACTACAGCTGCTGCCTGCTGTGCAGCTGTCTGCAGAGATCAGGGTTTCCCTTAGAATCTGGGGCAGAGGTTGGCCAAGGTCTTACTTCCAAGCAGCCTGGAGGATCTCCAAGGTACTTGACCATAAATTGAAGCAAATGTGAGAGGAAGGTTCCCAGGAGGGACAAGTTCTGCTGTGGCAGTGAAGGCAGCAGGACCTTAACATGACAATGAGTAGCAACCACCTGGGAGAGGTGCTCCAGTTCTTGTCCTGGCTGGCACAGGCTGCACCAGATGGGTGCTTAGAAGGTCTCCAGAGAGCCCTGGTGCCTCGTGGTCCTAGGAAACCTCCAAGGGAATGAGTCCCCACAAGGGGGTGAGTCCTGGAATCTCTTCTCTGTGTCAGAGAATCCCAGAATGGCTCAGGAGGGAAGGGACCTCAGAGATCTTCTCCAACCCCTGCCATGGGCAGGGACAGCTCTCAGCTAGATGTGGGGGCCCAAGGCCTCATCCAGCCTGGCCTTGAGCACCTCCAGGCAGGAGGCAGCCACAGCCTCCCTGGGCAACCCATGCCAGAGTCTCAGCAGCCTCACACCAAAGAACTTCTTCCTCAGCTCCACTCTAACCCTGCTCTGCCTCAGCTCCAAACCATTCCCCCTTGGCCTGGCTCAGACACCCTCAGCAAAAGTTCCTCTGCAGCCTTCCTGCAGGATCCCTTCAGCTCTTGGCAGGCAGCTCTGAGGTGCCCCTGGAGCCTTCTCCTCTGCAGGCTGCACCCCCCCAGCTCCCTCAGCCTGTGCTCACAGCAGAGCCGCTCCAGCCCTTGGAGCACCTTTGTGGCCTCCTCTGGCCTCATTCCAGCAGCTCTGTGCCCTTCTGCTGGGGACAGCAGCACTGGAGGCAGGGCTGGAGGTGAGGTCTGAGCAGAGCAGAGCAGCAGGTCTGAGCTGCTGCCAGTGCCCCAGCAGATGAGCAGCTGGCAGTGCTGGGCAGAGGACTGTCCCAGCTGGCACCACATGCCAGCAGAGGAGTGACCAATGGCCTTGGCAAGCATTTGAGTGCCAGGCTCTGTGGTGCTGGGTGGATGTGAGCTCAGAGGCTTTCAGACCTCACTTTTGCTGCCTTTTCTTTGGATGCTGTGTGTTCCAGCAGGGATTTCTGCAGAGCTGAGCTCCAGGCTGGTATTTTTATAAACCATTAGCACTTTCTGTCCCTTAGCCACCCTGACACCTCCCAGCTCCCTTTCATGTCTCTCTTTGTGTTTCCTGCCTTCTTTCTTGTCTCTCCTTGCCTCACTAAAATGCTACCCACAGCCCAAGGTTGAGGATGACCCCACACTTATCATCTCTCTGATACATCAGAAACGGTTCCCTCCCTCCTCAGCTTCCCTTCCCCTGCACCTCCTCCTGCAGCAGCTGATGATGCCACTGGGGTTAAAAACCCAAACAGCTTTAATGCAGGCAAAGAGGGAAAGGAACAGAGCACCACAGAAAGTTTTGTTCCACCACCAGAGCAATGTCCCCAGCTCTCAGCTACCTCAGCTGCTCAGGGGCTGCAGCTTCCAAGAGGAGACTGTGCACAGTCTGTGGGGACTGCAGGACCCTTCAGATCACTTTCCAAGCTGTTTCCCTCTGTGCACTCAATGCACCAAGCTCTGGGGGCATTCAGAAGAGTGTGGACAGCAGCAGGCTGAGAGGAAGTCTCCTCCTCCTCTGCTCTGCCCTAATGAGGCCACATCTGGAGTCCTGGGTCCAGCTCTGGGCTGCCCAGTTCCAGAGGGACAGAGAACTGCTGGAGAGAGTCCAGGGCAGGCTGCAGAGCTGCTGAGGGACCTGGAGCAGCTCTGTGAGGAGCAAAGGCTGAGAGCCCTGGGGCTGAGAGCCTGCAGAAGAGCAGCCCCAGAGGGGAGCTGAGCAATGCTCAGCAAGGGCTAAAGGAGCTGTGGGGGCAAGAGGCTGGGGCCAGACTCTGCTCAGTGGTGCCCAGGGACAGGACAAGGGGCAATGGGCACAGACTGGCACCCAGGAGGTTCCATGTGAAGAGGAGGAGAAAGTTGTTTGTTGTGAGTGTGCTGGAGGCCTGGAGCAGGCTGCCCAGAGAGAGTCTCCTTGTGTGGAGAGCTTCCAACCCCCCCTGGGCATTGTGCTCCTGGGCAAGCTGCTGTGGGTGCCCTGCTGGAGCAGGGGTTGGGCTGGGTGAGCTCCAGAGGTCCCTTCCAACCCCACCCTGCTGGGATTCTGTCATTCTCTGTTTGCCAATCCATGGCATTTCTCTTCTCACTTCAGGGCAGCAGCTCCATCACCAGGGCTGCACACACAAGCAATGGCTTCTCCCACCCTCACTTAAACCCCAGGATGAGCTCAGCAGCTGGAAACCAGCACCCAACTGCTGGCAGCAGAGCAGCAGGGACCATCTGAGCTCTCAGTGCTCTCAAAAGCACATCCCCATTTCTGCTGCTACCCCATAAAGTGCAGGCTGCTGTGCCCTGGGGTTTATGTGTCACTGTGAAATTGGCATTGCTGACTGCAATTAAGGTTTTTATTATTGTCACTATTTGATGTTCATTAAGAGTTTCATTGACAAGGGTTCAATAAAAGTTTATGTCACAGAAATTCTTTGTGTGAGAGAAAATGAAGTCATAGCAACTCCATGGGGAGCAACAGACTGGGGGATGTGTGGTTGGAGAGCTGCAGCTTGGAGAGGGACCTGGGGGTGTTGGGTGGCAGTGATGGAATATGAGGCAGCAGTGCCCAGGTGGCCAAGCAGGCCAATGGCATCCTGGCTGGTGTTAGCAAGAGGGTGGGCAGCAGGGACAGGAGGGGATCATCCCCCTGTGCTCAGCACTGCTGAGGCCATCCCTTGAGTGCTGTGCTGAGCTCTGGGCCCCTCACTGCAGGAAGGACATTGAGGGGCTGCAGCCTGTGCAGAGCAGGGCAGAGAGGCTCCAGTCTAACTCTCCTCTACCTCAGCTTCAAATTATTCCTCCTTGTCCTGCCTGTAGACACCCTTAGGAAAAGTCTCTCTCCAGTGTCACAGAATCACAGAATGTTAGAGGCTGGAAGGGAGCTCCAGAGAGCAGCCAGTCCAGCCCCTGCCAGAGCAGCATCACCCAGGGCAGGGCACACAGGAACACATCCAGGGGGGCTTGGAAAGGCTCCAGAGCAGGAGACTCCACAACCTCTCTGGGCAGCCTGCTCCAGGCCTCCAGCACCCTCACAGGGACAAAGTTTCCCCTCCTCTTCCCCTGGCACCTCCTCTGCTCCAGCTGGCACCCAGTGCCCCTTGTGCTGCCCTTGGCCATCCCTGGGCACAGCCTGGCTGGGTCCTCCCAACACTGCCCTGCACATCTTTAGCACAGCACTGAGGGCAGCCCTCAGGCTCCTCTGCTGCCAGCTGCCAGCCCCAGCTCCCTCAGCCTGGCCTCACAGGAGATGTTCACTGCCTGCAGCAGCTTGGGGGCTCTGGGCTGGGCTCTCTGCACCACTTCCCTGAGCTCCTTCTTGAGCTGAGGGGCCCAGAACTGGACACAAGATTGCAGCTGTGGCCTCAGCAGGACAGAGCAGAGGGGCAGGAGAACCTCTCTGACCTGCTCACCACAGCCTTTCTAACCCACTCCAAGATGCCCTTGGCCTTCTTGGCCACCAGGGCACATTTATGTCTCATGGGCATCTTTCTGCCCACCAGCACCCCCATTTCTCTCCTCTGCTCTCCAGCAGCTTAGTCCCCAGCTTATCTTGGTCTATGGAGTTGTTCTTCCCCAGGTGCCAGACTCTGCCCTTGCCCTTGTTCGGGTTCATCCCATTTCTCCCCACCCAACTCTGCAGCCTGGCCAGGTCTGGCTGAATGGTAGCACAGCCTGAGGGCTGTCACCACTGCTCCCAGTTTGGGGCCATCAGACAACTAACTGGCAGTGCCCTCTGTGCCCACAGCCAGGTCACTGATGAGCAGATTGAACAGCACTGGTCCCAGGACAGGCCCCTGAGGGACCCCACGAGATCCAGTCCCTGTGGTGAGTCCCAGGGCATGAGGCCATAGGCCGGCAGGTGCAGAGGGCAGAGGGCTCCATGCCCCCAGCTGCAGCCCCCCCTGCCCAGACTGTCACTCACTCCTCAGCCTGCTTACAGCAGCGTTTCGGAAGGCCTGGCAGGCTGCTGGGGCTGGAGCCAGGCTCCGTGGCCCTTGGCAAGCTCCATCTGCTGCCTTTGGTCTGCACAGCACGGCCCAGGCCAGCGCAGGCATGCAGAGCCCTGCCTGTCACCAGGGGAGCCTTGCAGTGACGCCGGGAGGACAGCAAGGGGGAGGGCATCGCCCTCCCCGCCAGGGCCCTCTCAAGTTGTCACTTCTCTTAACATGCAGGAAGGCTCCTGCAAAGCTCCTGCAGTTTGTGCTGAATCAGCAGAGAAAAGGGTGTGCAGATAAGCTCTGGGCACTGCTGGAGAGGCTCCTCCCGTGCTCAGGCTGAGCTGGCAGGCAGCTGCAGCTCAGTGCTTGTCCCCTTTGTAACACAACCAACATTTCCCAGCAGTGCTTCCTGGGGCAGCACTGGGGTTGGGGCTTGCTAATCGCAGCTGCTGCCAACGGTGCTGTGGAGAGCAGGGCACCAAAAAAGGGCATCCCTGGCACCAGCCTTAGGAACCTGCAAGGGGCCTAGCAGGGAGGGACTTTTGACAAGGGACAGTGGATTGAAGCTGAAGGAGGGCAGACTGAGACTGGAAGTGAGGAAGAAATTCTTTAGAGTAAGGGTGGGAGACACTGGCACAGGTTGCCCAGGGAGGCTGTGGCTGCCTGGAGGTGTTCAAGGCCAGGCTGGGTGAGGCATTGAGCACCCTGGGCTGGTGGGAGGTGTCCCTGCCCATGGCAGGGGGTGGGAGCTGGATGAGTTTTGAGGTCCCTTCCAACCTTAAGCATGGAGGTAAATGCAGCTGGTGGCTGGGCACAAGTGGTGCCCCCAGGGCTCAGTGTTGGGACCACTTCTGTTTAACATCTTGATGCAGACACAGACTGTGCCAGCAGTGAGTTTGCAGATGACACCATGTTGGGTGGCAGAGTTGATCTGCAAGAGAGTAGGGAGGCTCTACAGAGGGACTTGGCTAGATTGGATCTATGGCCAATGTCAATGGGACGAGCTTCAGTGCCAGGTCCTGTTCTTGGGCCACAACAACCCCAAGCAAGGCTGCAGGTCTGGGGGCAGTGAGGCTGGAGAGCTGCTTGGAGAAAGTGACCTCGGGGTTGTAATGGGCAAACAACTCAATATGATCCAGCAGTGTGCCCAGGTGGCACAGAAAGCCAAAGGCATCCTGGCTGGGATCAGAAATGCTGTGTCCCTTGTGCTCTGCTCTGGTGAGGCCACACCTCGAGTGTTGTGTTCAGTTTGGGGCATCTCAGTACAAGAGGGATGTGGAGGTGCTGGAACTCAGTCCCCAACCTATCCTGGTCCATGAGGTTGTTCTTCCCCAGGTGCTAGACTCTGCCCTTGCCAATGTTGCACTTCATTCCTTTCTCCCTGCCCCACTCTCCAGCCTGTCTCAGCCTCGCTGAATGGCAGCACAATCCTCCTGTGTGTCATAGAATCACTAAGGCTGGAAAAGACCTTTAAGATCATAGAATCACAGAATGGCTTAGATTGGAAGGGACCTCA
>WBNM01028968.1:77321-120091 GCA_013399055.1 Ramphastos sulfuratus | reverse complement strand
CCTTGGCCATCTTCCAAAGACCAGAGAGAAAAACTGACCACCTTTGACTCTTCCTGCTGTTCCTCTGATGGCCTTGATTCCTCCTCATCCACTGTGAATCGAGCTGCTTTCCTTGTATGCTGCTTTTTCCATATGGGAGCAGCTGTTACTGGTGCAGGTTGGTTCTCTGGTGCAGCCGCTGTGCCTGTTGAGCTGTTGTTAGGCCCAGAGGCCTTCTCTTGCCCCTGAGCACTCTGAACAGTCATGAGAACNTCCTCTTCTCTGTCTGGTTGGACTCAAGGCCACTCTAATTCTGACTGGAATCACTTGCATCTTGTGAAGATGCTTTGGGAGTCTCTTCAGGACAATCCAAAGCAGTATCAGTTCACTCTGGGTGGTTTTCCCCTGGAAGCTGGGGCCACATTCTTTAGGAGCGAATTCCCTTGTAGTTCACATGCTTGTGCAGCCAAGAGCTGAAGCGAGTTTTCCGACCCACTTCCTCATGTCTTCCCCATGGTCATGTAACTAAAACTGTGGGATATACCTGGGTGTGTACCTCCTATATTGTCTGCTTTGGATAGGGAGGCACCTGTTCCTCATGGCTGAAACATGGGACTGTACAGGTGGGGAATATAACATGTTTTCTTGGACGTGCTCAGCCTTCCAGCTAGTTCTTTCACAGTTAAAGTGCAGGCCTGGACAGATCAAGAGAGACTTCCCTCACATTGCCAGAGCCTGCTACTCATTCCATCCATTGTTTGTCCTTGGCCATCTTCCAAAGACCAGAGAGAAAAACTGACCACCTTTGGCTCTTCCTGCTGTTCCTCTGATGGCCTTGATTCCTTCTCATCCACTGTGAATCGAGCTACTTTCCTTGTATGCTGCTTTTTCCATATGGGAGCAGCTGTTACTGGTGCAGGTTGGTTCTCTGGTGCAGCCGCTGTGCCTGTTGAGCTGTTGTTAGGCCCAGAGGCCTTCTCTTGCCCCTGAGCACTCTGAACAGTCGTGAGAACAGCTTGATAGGCATGGGCCAGGCCCTAACACATTGTCGTGATTTCTGTCTCTCAGGAACTTCCAGGCTGATAACAGACTTTCCAAACGTTTCACCAGCTTGTCAGGATTTTGCACTTGCTCAGGGTGAAATTCCAAAACACTGGAGGTGACCACCAGCCTAGGCACTTGCCCATACTCCCCCACACCCTGCCAATCGCGATTATCTAGCTCTGGGGCAGATCTCAGCATGGTAGTCTTGGGAAAAACTTGTATTATTCTGGGCAAGACGAGGCATACATTCAAAAGACACAACAAGAGAAGCAGGCTGGAACAAGTGTTTTGCAAACCTAGCAGCCTGATGAGGAGAACGCTCTTGCTTCTCTCTTCGTTTACCTCACCTTAAGTGACACTGGTGCAGAACTTAAGAAAAAGGAGGTTGTGGTTAATGATATATTTCATACTCATATTAGTTCTGGAGGGGCTGTTGTCTTTAACAAAATTGGCACTTATTTTTTTCACTTGGACATCTAATTCTTGTTTTATGAAAAGTGTCCAGTAAGAATAATTAATTGACACTGAGGACAAAAATGGAAGGTTTTTAAAGCAGGGAACATTAACATAGTTACAATTAACTATTTGTTTGGAAATTGAATTTAGTTAGAGAGAACATGCAGCCTACTTGTACATAAGCACTTGCTCGGCTGTGGCCATGGAATCCCTTACCTGGCTGAAAAAGTCTGAAGTTGCTCTGTCAGAGGAGGGAATGTTTTGGACCTCTTCACTTATTTGCAGAAAATCTGCTTTCTGCGTTAAATCTTCTCTGCTCCTGTGACCCTGAGCTTAATGTTTCCTCTCTAGTTTTGGAATTCTGTGTTTGAGAATTTGAAATTTTATGTGTGCGCTAAATGGCAGAATTTTGCATGCATAATAAAAGCTCAGCAACTTCTTGACAGTGTCAGTGGCATGATTAATTCCCATGCATAATATATGCAGTCATCCTGTGCATATGCAGTGACAATATAAGCAAAGGGGAATGAAGGATCCCCCTGGATGATGTCTGGAAGCGAGCTCTTGTCTTGCTGTCAGATATGTTTGCCTTTACCTAACTCCCCATAGATTCCTTTCTCCTTGGGCTCTATGCCAGTTGTAGCATCTTCTCCGTCTGGTCAGTACCATGAAGCTGGACCACACTTCTTAATCTCTAGCTGGCAAATTTGTATGACTCTTGGTAAAGAGACAGAAAATCCGAGATACATGGTATTTTTTCCTAAGGAACCTTTATATTATAATCCTTGGTGTCTGACACACTCAGTCTTTTCCTGTTCGTAAATCAGTGTTGTTTACAGAAAGTCATGCCTGGTGTTTTGACTTGAGCAATTTTTTATCAGATGAGTTAGTGCTTCATATCCCCAATATTAGAGCTTTTGTTGTGATCATTCTTTAGAAACAAGCCAGACTTTTTTTGGCTAACCTTGCAGCTTTACTTGTGTTTGTAGTGTGTCATTTACTCTTTTGTGGTAGGCTTTTTATGTAGCTTTTGTAGGTAATTTAAAATATTTTTAACGAAGACCTCCAAAGCTGGCAAACTAGAAAATTACCTCAGTCTCTTTTCCGACATGAGCAATTGCTCTTGCACGTTTTAAACTGGGATCACATGGTGCTTGTAAATGTTAGGGAGGCTTGGAGGACTTCTGTTGACAAGCCAGTATAGCTTTATGACATTCTGGAAAAACTGTATGTCACACTTGTAGTCGCATATGTGGAAAGGTATAGTATGTTTTGCTAACTGTAGTTTTTATGCAGATGTAGCAATTTGATGTCATGCTGCACATTTCTGTCTCATAAAAAAGAAAGTATTTAATATAACCATCTCATTAAATTAATCAGTACATTTTGCAGCTGCATTTTAGACAGTAACTGGATAAAGCATAATCTGGATTCTGGCTGGCTACCAATGTTTATCAGTGATGAAAAATTACAGATTAGTCTTTCTATAATCAGAACATTTACACAATGGATATATTGTTACAGTTGTCGGTTTAGTTCTGATTATTACTCAATATGTCTATTGCAATTTTCTCATTTAGAGCTGTTATTAAGCTCCATGTGTAATAGATGGAATTACTTTGTCCACGATTTATTTTATGAATAGCCTACAGAAACATTAGTGTTAATAGTATTATCCACTTCATGTACACAACAGTTTATAATATGGAAAGATGAATAATGTGTTGCACTATTTAGATTTTATTGGAACAAGATAAATAAGTCTAGTATATTTTTTGACGATAAATGCAGTGTTAAAGCCATCAGGATTTTTTAAAAAAAAGCCAATTCTAAGCCAAAGGTTTGCAACCACTTTAATATATTAATAAAATAATTTACACTTTAAATTGTTAGGGCTTTGTGGTTTTGTTTTGAGTTTGTGGTGGGGTTTTTTTGTTATTTGTTTTTTGAACCTAGAGGGAGAAGTGAAAGTATCAGCTGTTCAATTCAATTTTTAAAGGAGAGCATTCTGCTTATAAGGTGAACCAGGTGGGACAACTTGAGCAGTTCGGTTTCTTTGCCCAGTAGTGAGAAAGTGCACAAGATGCGGATCTTACCTCACAGCCCAACTAATTTTGCCAGTTTGGTAAATACATGTCTACTTAAATAGTAAAAATAACAGCTTGAATAGAAAGCAAAGTAAGGCCTTGTCCAATGTGCTGTCTGTTCTCAGTTTAGGAAATTTGACAGTTTCTTAGTTTTGTTCATTTTTCACTTCATACATTTATCAATTTGAGGAGCTTGTACAGTGGTGCTTATCCTATTTTTGCAGTTGTATTAACTCTATAATCATTTGGGTTTTTTCCTACTGCTAATTCATGGGTTTGGGATTGTGAGTTTCACGATGAGAGGGAGAGACTGATTTGCACCTCTGAAGCACCAATGGAAATACATCAGATTGTAAAATTCTGGTTTATGTTTGGATTGTCTAGTTGCTGTTACTACTACAGAAAGAAGGCAAATAAATAGCCTTGGGACTTACATACAGGATATGTAGATTTGCTTTCAGCCTTTGATTCATCTTTAGTTTTGTTTTCTAAAAGTAAAAATAATCGTATATTTATTCAAGTACAAGTTATTTTTGCTTCTAATGAATCTTGCATCAGAAAGTTGGTATTAATCAAATTTTAGCTAAGTGGAAATTACTTTTAGATGATCAGCTTCCTAGCTTTTCTTGTTATCTGCTCTTTCAACTTAAATCAAGATAGAAAGACTTGGCTTTGTACACCTAAGAGGAAAATTATATATATTTTTTTTAAAATTTAATGTTTGTTGCTAGTTTTTGGTAATCCTGATTGTATGGAGGAGAAACTCTGTAGCCTGTTTTGTCTGAGTAGGGCTTCTCTAAGGTGATTCTTGTTTTGAAATGTGATTGTATCACAGGTAGTAAGGATATGTTTTGGATTATTAATTTAATACATAGATGAACCATAATTAGCACAGCTGTTTTTTTCAGTTACTTTCTCAGAATTGGCACTTCACATTAATTGGAGATTTAATATAGAAGTTATGTTATTTGAGTCAGAGAAAATGAGGTTCAAGCTTCTGTAATGTCTTAAACACAGCAAATATCAGAACTGCTATTCTTGCAAGTTTTATAGATAGAGGTAGTATGCATTAGACAAGCTTGTAAGGTTATAAAAGTTAGAAAAAGCTGAAGAGAGGGTTGTGTGCCCTAAACCTAGCCTGGCTTTGCCTAGGGATTCTGAGTGATCTTACGAAAGACATAGCTACTACCTTTCCACCAACTGTCATGGCTGCTGTACCATAGTGTGTTTTGGATTAGTTTTTTCCACCCTCCTCAGCATGGACTTTATAATAGACAAGTTGTGCTGTGCAGACCAGTTAGTCTTTCTTGATGAAGCAACACGTTTCACTTACCATTTAACTCCCCAGATGTCAAAAGAACTCTGAGAGACATTTGGCACATTCAGTCTTGAATTTTTAATGTTGGGTTGCTTTTTTAATTATTATTTTTTAACTATGTGGTAAATGGTTTAAGTGAGTATGTAAAGGAAACTGTCTGTATGCTTATTTACATCTAGTGGCTTCTTATACTAAATGAAATACCTATCCAGTTTTCCTTCTGTAAGAGGTGTAGTTTCTTACTGTTACCAGTAGTTTGTCATTTAAACTCTGTCCGTTCTGAGCTACATTGAAGTACAGGGATGCATAATGAGCAGTGATCTACTAATATTTTAGGAGAGCTGGAGAATTCAGAGACCTGAATGGTATTTTGCTTCTAGTCCTAGAAAGTACCTAATGTTTTAGTGAAAGATACGTGTGCACCATGTGCATATGCTTTGCTTCCAGCCACTTGTCCAACATTGTCATTCTCTTCCTTAAGAGAACGTTACCTGTTATTTGTTTGGCGCCATCTGTAATGCTATTGTAAAGTAAATCTACTTCCAGCTCTTAAGTGATTGTTTTCTCAAAAGTGTAGAGCTGTTTAGAAGTTATGTAACTTATAGCAAATGAAAAGCAAAACCTGGATATTTTAGCAGAATAATTTTCATATCTTTAATGTTTTCTCTGGTTACTCTATCAGCATGTTTCACTTCTTTTTTTTTTTTTTTTTTGCTTACTACAGAAAAATTACATCAAATGCAGGATAACAGAACACTGTCACACTAAGAAGGTTTTATATGGACAGCATTAGACAGGAGCAGAAAGATCCAGTGCACTAATAGGCACGCTCACATGAGCTACCTAGTCCATTGACAGTTTTTTCCTTTGTTCTCCTTCTCGACCCACTTTCTGCCAGTGATTTGTGACATATTTTGTAAGAGATCAAATAAGCCTTTGACACCTGATTGCAATGTAGTGCTTGTTTACAGTTGCGTTTTTGAAGGACCTCTAGACAAGATGGAAGGTTTAAGTTAAAGTAATTAAATTTGCATCTGCTCTGTGACAGGAATTTTCTTATGCGTGCATCCTGTTGAGCAACTTTTACCGTAATTGGCCATGAAGCACCAAAAGGATGCAGGTAGACAAAATCATTGTTGCCTACTACTAAAATATGTCATTGTATATCATACGGACTGGCTTGCACCTAGGTTTGTGCCTGGTTCTTTGACATACAGGAATCCCTATTTTTACTTGGAAGAGGGAATGAAGAGATTTCCAAAGCATTGGACCCTTATCTGGGTCCTTCCACACTACTTGAATGAGGCTAGATTCCTGAAATGCTTGTAGTCGCATTAAACTCTTACAGAATTACTTTTGTTTTCTGTTGAATGTTAGTTACTATTTGTTTTGCAGTTACCTGCCTTTTGATTTTGGCATATCTGCCTTTGTCTTTGGGCAGAATCTTCAGCTGTTTGATTGTCATATAGCTGAGCACTAAACCTCTTGTGTTCTTTCATCATCTTTATTTTCATGGTCATTAAAAGTATATCTGATGTGGGGTGATGTGGCTGTGCAAGGCAATTTTCACACGCTAAGTAAACTAAAGATAAGTAATGTTCTTTTCTTCTACTATTGTGGACACTGATTTGCAAGATAAATTAAGCTGAACTTGGTGAATGGCATTTTCTGTTCGCATTTTAGAAGCTGAAGATCTTTTTAATAGCCACTTTGAATTTACCATCATTAATTCTTATGCATACTTTGTAATACATTATGGCCAAATGCAGCTGCTGTGATGTAGCACAATGTGCTATTGATATTCCTGGGATTTCTTCTGTCAGATTTGAAGTAACATGCCATGATGTTCACCTAATACCATTTGAAGTGATTTTATGAGGACCAAGAATTATTTGCATCTTGCATGACCCATCCTTATTGTTACTTTTGAGTACAACATAGGTTAGAAGAAGTGATTATTTTGAGCCTACTGACTACAAGCAAGATTGATAGCCTTTGAGAGGGCCATAATGAAAAGCTGACCCAACTGGCTTTTGTATTATACCTTGTTTATCCTACTCTCATCTCTATCACCTTTGCACTACAACAAAATGTAATTTATGGTAGCCATGCTTCATAGAAGGTGAAAGGTCATACTTTTAATGAGGGTAACCCTGATTGGGATTCAGATTTTAAAATGTTGTATGGTAGAGTACAGTCAACAAAGTTTATGTAAACAAAGTGACTGCAAAAGGGAGCAAGAAAACCCATTATTTGACAAGAAATGAGGCTGCTTTCTTTATTAGGTATTAGTAAGTTCTGCTAACTGAACTTACATTCAGTTAAATATCCAGAAAAAGGGATTTAACAAAATACCAGCATTGCGATGGTCAAGTCTAACAAATCTTTGGTAGAATATTGGATTCTTTATACTGAAAAAAAACCCCCAAACCTCCAACTTTACAGATAATCAATTTTCTCTTTATTATTTTAATGTCACTTGCTAAATCCAACTATTTCTATATATCTGTATGTACACACATTCTGTCTTGAGAAGGGTAGAAATTAAATGACCCCCTCCACCTGTTCCAAGGAGAAACACACCCGTGCAATGCAACTGAGTTTGTCCATATTTGGAAATGTTAACTGTAATACTCAAGTAGTTTTGAGTTTTCCCTTAGGAAGGAAAAGTTAAAGTTCAGTTACCTATGTGCTAACTGCATGTTACCTACATGTTTTGTTACATGCATGGTGCCACCTCAGAAGCCAAAATTTTGTAATGTAGATTGTAACTCAAGAGAACTCTAGTCAAAAGAAGTTTAGCAAGAGCAGAGGAAGTTTTAGGGTGTAAGACAGGAAGGTACAGATTTCAGCTTGGAGCAGTCAAAAGCTGTTTTCAAAGGAATTGGTAGATTTGGGTTTTCAGTATTCAAATACATACTTTGTGTGACTGCTTCTTCCCATGAAAGCTTGCTCTTGTCTTTCATTTGTGTGTCATTTTTGCAAGTGACAAATTGCTTCAGTTATGTTCCAGAAAGAAATGGGAAACACTTTAGAGATTTTGAATTTCATTACTGTTTGTGCAAACAACTTCTAACCTGAGTTTAGTTCGAAATTTGCATACAGAAGTAAAGTGGAACAAGCCCTTTCAGTTATTTATGACCAAACTGCCCTGCAGTGAGATAGAAATCACCAAAATATGTTTTAGAAGAGAGGATAATTGTTAGCTTTCCCATGTGACAGCATGGTAACTGATGGTAAGTGTAGACTCTGTAACAGTAAACACTGTGCAAAACCACAAGGCACATAACGTTTGCTTTGTGTGGGATTGAATAATGAAAATTTGAGAGTGCAGTAGTTTAGTTTACATAACAGCTGCAAGACTTCAGAGCAATGTTGTGCTGATGTCAGATGTTTTTTTCCTGATGTTGCACTATTTTCTGTTTATCATAATACATAGTAATGAAATATTGCCCCTATGTGACATGAGCTTCTTAGTCTGTGGTGGTATGTAAACCCATGTTTTGAGACTTTGTAGCAGTCTGAACATTGCAGTTCTCTCCAACAGTCTGCACTCTTACAGTTGTACTTGATAGCCTTTTTGCCCTAGGCTGGCCTTTCTCTGCTGTCCTCCTGTGATGCCATTCCTTGCTGCTGTCTCCCTTCTTCCCCTACCACAGCACTCCCCCACGTCTTTGGGTTCCTGCTGTCTGTCAGCAAGGAACAGAATCACAGATTACTTTAAAGCAACATAATGTTGAGATTCCCCTTCTTTTCTTCAGTGTCAATAGGTCTTGAACTATTAATGCAAATCTTCAAAATGATTCTTTTAAATTTACACTTGTTTTACATTATTTTATAATTAAGTTTTAGTGTTTAAAGAAAGGAATGGAAGTTTTTCGAGTGATTAAATATTAATTTTATTCACATTTAACCCTAATTTACATTAAAGATGTAACTGAAAGGCAGATCTTTTGAATTCACAGTTTTCATTTCCTTCTAGCCTCATTGATGAATAGCTGGATCTTGTCATATGTTCATAAAGGGTGATGGTCCATTGGGATACAAGGAATAATTGTTCTTGAACTTTCTAGGATGATCTGTTTGTGATGCTCACTGTTTCCTTAAAAAAACCAGTAACACTTTTTGTGTAAACTAAAACGGAGATTTGAAAAAAAACCAAACAACTGTATCAGACCATTAGAGAGACCATTACATTACTTTCCTCTTAAAAGTTATGGAAGTGTGACATTCTAATGTCGTCTTCTTAAAGGCTTCTCTTTTGTTCTATTGAATGAGAGTTATAAGCTCTCCCTGCTTAGGTGCTTAAGTCTTGAAAGACTGAATGAACTAATCAGCCTTAAGCACGGTAAAAACCCAGTCACTGCTGCATTGCATGTGTTTGTTTTATGTGCAGGTGAAATTAATAATATAGATTATGAAGTGTTATGCTGCATTTCACGTATTTCCCATCCAGATTTGTCTGTTACATATGAATCGAGAGATTTGAAGAGATAAATCCTGTGAGGACTCTGGCAAATTTGTCTTGTCTGTCTTAACAGGACTTCAGTGTTTTGGAAATCCAATTTCCAAGGTATTTTATTGGCAAGTGTATCAAGTGATGATGATAAAATCTTCTATTACATGATGTGTCTATTACTGTATGATGAATTTAGGTTGATAAAAAATATTGTGATGCATGTTATGACAACTAGTGGTAAAACCGACTGCTGATGTTTGATTTGTTTTCAGAGAATTATGTTAACTAAAATATGTTCAGTGTACTCCTGCTAAAATCTTTATTTCTACCTAGGAGTTCTAGTAACATGAACTTGTGTAATTTAAATTGCTTACAGGATCCTGAGTTAAAATCAGTCTATAACATATATAAAAACTGCAGTTGCGCATTCCATGCATTCAGTGCACATGCCTGCACAAGTGAAATCCTAGTTTTTGCATACTCCACATTTAGGTGTTGTTGGAAATGGTACAGACCTTTGTGCACAATGTTTAATAAATTATTGAACCTCACAGGATCTTTGAGAACAGGGGGCCCGTGTGTGACTGAGCAGCAGACATGAATAAATGTTATCCTCAAGTGTATGTAGCAGACAGTAATAGATGCTTGAACAGACAATATGAGCTCTGAGTGAATGATGGTAATAACATTAAATATTTACATATAGCAAAAGCATCTTGACAGCAGAAAAGAGACTGTCTCTGCAGTGAGGTGGATAACACTAGTGTAATAGAGTATACCTTTCTATAGGACAGCTTTCTCTTGATAACTAGTATTTTTCTTTAAGGCACATATTAGAAAATCAGCTGTTTGGGACTCAACTGCTATATTGCAGTCTACCTATTTTATATAATATTTTAAAATCTGTGACACTTTCATACAAGACACTTTTCAAGACTTCATCAGTATAATCTGTTGTTGCTGCCACTCCATGCCTACTGTAATCATGCAATAATGATTACTAAGTTCAAGAATCACAGAAACATTCAAGTTAGAAAAGACCCTCAGGGTCACCAAGTCAAACCAATAACCCTACTCTAAATAAGAATTAACAGGATAACAATAAGATGCTTAATATATTTAATAGTAACCAAAAGTACATTTTGACCTGTATCTTAGCTCAGAATCAGCTTTACATCAGGTTTTCTAAGATAGGAGCTTTCAGAATTGTCCATAGGCAAGTTGTGCTGTCTATGCTCAAAAGAATTCATGAAGGAGTATCCTTCTCTTACCTGTCCTGTCTACTGCCTTGCAGTTTGGGAGTAAATACATTTTACCAATATCCAAATCCTTCAAGCACATGATAGTTGGTTGTGTGTCCTGTTTTGTGAATTTGGTTTGGATGGTTTTTGGGGTGGTTTTTTTTTTGGTTGTTGTTGTTGGGTTTTTTTTTGTTTGTTTGTTTGTTTGTTGGGGTTTGGTTTTTTTTTTTTTTTGTGGTTTTTTGTTGGTTTTTTTTGTGGAAACCTGCAAATTATGACTGTAGAACAGTTGGTATTGCTTGCACTGCACTTCTTAATGTAGATCACATTTGACTAAAATTCCACAGAATTTAAAAGTAAGTGTATCAGAAGCATAGGATAGCAATTTTTATACTGAAGAGTAGATGAATTTTGTTAGACCCTTACCCTTTTAGTGCATTACAAGTAGCTTTCAATTACAGAAAAGAAATAATGAAAATGACAATAAATTGAATTTTTAAAAAAACACTCTATGAAGCTTGTATTACTATGATGAACCTTTTTGCATTTAATGATGTCATGTTGTATAATTGATATTGAAAATTAAATAAAATGGAGTACTATCAAGCCACTCTTTCATATTTTCATTGTTTTATAATAGCAAAAGAGAACATAGTCCACCATTTTAGAATTTATTGCTTTAAATCCTAAATGAGGTTGTTTTGTGTTTTATTGTGATATTTATGTCAAAGATAATCCTCAGTTGTGGTAATGGCAAATATATTTGCATAGCATTCTTCCCCTGCTTACTGCTGTTGTTGGAAAGATGCTTAGGAATTGTTTTCTTGGAGCACAGGTGGCCATTCAGCATTTCAGTGCCTAAAGCATATGAGCAGTTGAGCGTTGGTTAGTCAAGTGTATCTTAGAATGGTTTGGGTTGGAAGGAACATCTAAAGGTCATCTAGTCCAAGGCTCTCTGCAGTAAGCAGGGACATCATCAACTAGATCAGGTTGCCCAGAGTTCTGTCAGGTCTCACCTTGAATATCTTCAGGGATGGGACTTCAACCACCTCCCTGGGCAAACCCATTCCAGTGTTACACCACCCTCATGGTAAAGATAAATCTGATCTTCTGTAGTTTAAAACCATTGCCCCTTGTCCTGTCAACGCAGGCCTTTGTAAACAGTCTCTCTCCATCCTTCTCGTAGGTCTCCCTAGAACCTTCTCTTCTCCAGGTATACTCTCTTCTTGAGGTATTAATGGCAAATAAACTTTTTCAGCTTATGAGGGAAGACTCTTAATTCTGTAGAGGAAAGGACTGTTATACTACAAGGGAAAAAGTTATTTTCCTGCAAAAATGTAAACAATAAGTTTTATAAAGGGAATGCGACAGAAATGAAATGTGACACATTCTCCTCTTGGCTGAGTTTTATTTTGAGGTAGAAAGTTTTGCAAATGATAGCTCTTCTAAGAAGCATTCCTCTGTGGCTGTAAAAATTGATGTGGGCTACAGAGCTAGAATGTTGAGGTAAGCAGAGATGTGTTGGGTGGGGCCTGAGCGGAAGACAGGCCCAAATAGGCTCATTCCACTGCCTAAAACTTGCCCCATATTCCTTGTCTGCTTCGTGGATGTCAAGTGTTGAAAGTAATGCAGCATTTAACTTTAAGATTGTGTCTGAAATCTAGCAAAGTAGCATAGCCCTGGCTTTTGGAAGGCTGCACATCTCATGATTCTTAAAGATACAAGATACCTGGTTTGGAGTAGATGTCTCAAGACAGCTAGTAGTTGGGAAGCTTTTTTTGGGTAAAAACACCTTGCGCATAGATAGGAGCTACTCTAGTCTAAATCCTCTTCTTCTATTAACACAACTGCTAGTAAACAAAATGAAATATTCTTGTAAAAAAACAATAAAATATGACAGATTCCTAAAAGCTTGGACAACAATAATTCAGTGATCATCAGATTTTGGCCCTTTTTACTGCTGTGGTCGTCAGGAGGTTTTTGCTGTTGGTACAGCAGTGGTTGTGTTGGTGCAGTTCCTTAACATTGCTTTGTGTCAGTCTATCTTTCCTCCAGTCACTGCATTTGAGCTTTCCAAGATACGATGACAGTGAAATTTCTGTGTGAAGCCCAAATGCTTGCTTTGAAGCTGGAAGTGTAATTTGAGAAGCCATGACTAAAATTCTATACCACATGCAAGGAACAAGATTTTCTTCCTTTTTTTGCTATTTAAAGTAGGGACAATATCAATTCTTGCAACAGCAGTTTGGATCTTGAGGCAGGATGTAGATTAAAACATCTGAAGTATATTTGCAGTAGAGATTTGTGCTGCCCACTGGATTTCTAAGGATTGTTTTCAGTCCTGTAGTATTTAGGCATTTTATATCCTAACTATTTGCCTAATACAGCAGAAAGTTCAATCCATAAGGTTGTGCTGTTGCATTCTAACCATCAATGTGGAAATTTTGAGACTTTTTTCATTTCATGCTTTTTCAATGTGTTGTTTGTTTTGTTTTTTGATTTTTAAATTTTTTAAATGCAGATACATAAATAAGGGTTCTTTGCTCATAATATAACTTTCAAGTTCCAGACTCTATAATAGGCAGGATCTGAGCACATGCAAAACTTAGTGAAAAACTTATATTTTGATGATGGAGTCTGTGGTATGAAAATCACAACAGACAAATTGTTTGCGAATGTGATTTTCTTGCAGCCTATGTAGTTTTCATGAGCAATGTTTTAAAAGCCATTCTTCCTCTTCATTCTTCCCCATCATACTTCTTCTTGCTTCAAAATTTGGAGAAAATTACTTTTAAAGCAATTTCTAAGTATCTTTCTTCAAATTTGGTGGTACAGGTTATATTTCAATTAGAAAAAGCTTCTAGTGCCCTCCTGTAGTAGTAAGTCTGCCTTGTGGGGATTGTAGATTTTTTTTTTTTCTTTAAGATTTTGATTCCTTGTTCTGTAGAAAGCAATTTTAAAATTGGTTTCATTTGCTTAATGAAGCTAAGAACATGAAATTTAGAGTTATGAGGCACTTGAAGTGGCCGGTTTTTGCCAGTAATAGAAAGCAGCTTTATTGAGAGTGGTTTTCTACTGAAATTAGTACTATAAAGTATTAATGTGTTGCTATCCATTTCATGGTGATAGATGTAGGGTTCAGATGCAGAATTTCTAATTTACTAATCTATATGTAAAGCATCCAAAAATAAATAGTGTCCATGTGCTAAATACCTAGCGAGCATGAGGACCTTTCCTTGCCTTCTCATGTAAAAATCTTCTGAAATAAAAGTATGAAGACCAATGTTAAGGATTATATTAACGTCTTTTATTGCAATATGTGCTTCATCTAAGCAAGTAAATTTATAATTTTTCTATTTTTTTTTCTCTTGGTAAACAATTATGCTGTTGTTCAACACTCACATTCATTTATATTCACCATAAAACATATTTCAACCTCTTCACGGCTTTTCTTGGGCTAAACTGCAAAGTTTAATTAGTTTTCCATCAAACTAAGCAATGAACAGCAGTACTAGTTAGCAGAAGCACAACAGGATAACTGAGATGCGAAAGAGCTGTTATCTCCATTAAAGTGTTGATAAATAAGATGGCAGAAGTTTACAAAGTGTCAGAATGCAAACAAGGAATAAATGTACAAAGTTTATATTCTCTAAACCACTTTCTTAGGCTGTGAAAGCATCCAGATAAAAATAATAGCAGTTCAAGTCCATTCAAATAGAAAAAATACTTTGAAAATTAAGTAAAATATTTTCCTAAAATCAGTTTTGTGAAGTATCCAAAGCTCTCTTAGTCCTCTGTGTAGTTTAGGCCTTGAAACATGCTGGGTTTTGTCCTTTCCAGCAAGGCTGCTTTCTTTTTTTGACACTAAGAGCAGGCTGTAATAAAAATGTGTATAACACTTTATCAGCTATTTAAGGAAGCATATGTTTGAGTTACAAAGAAGGGGAGGGGTTTGCCTCATCATGACCTCTCTTTGTCTTTTCTTGGCAGAGTGAGGCTTCTCTTGGGTGCTGCGCGGACTCCACACTTGAGCTGAATTAGCTTTTGACCTTTTCGTGTACTATAAATCAGGAGAGATAGTAAAGTTAAAGCGGCTGTCACTAGGTGGCACTGAAGCATCGTTGTATGCTAAGTACAGTCGAGCTCCTCAGCTGGCTGCTAGAGTTGCCTGCATTTCTAAGTGTCAGGGAAATTGTTTTATTGTTAAGGGGCATAGTGTAATATATTCATCTCCATCCATGGCAGCCATTTAATGCCCTGGAACATGCCCTCTCGCAGTTCTGGCCTGTTGACTATGCTTATTTGGTGTAATAATTAGCAGAATTTCTCACTAACAGCAGTACTTACCAACACCTCACATTTTCCTCTGTGTTTTTGTACGTGATGGATTGTGCATTCTATGAATGAAGTTAAGCAGGTCACATCCTAAGCCCTGTACAACACAGCTATTTTCTGCACAATAGTTTTGAATAGATACATATTAACTTCTTTCTAATCCCTGTGGTGTGTAATACAAACAAACTTGAGTCTTTTTTTAATAGGCTATTGAGAACTTGTAAGCACAGAACAGTTAATTTATCAACTTTAAACAACCAAGGAAACTGAACGAGGACCTATACCAATTAAAGCACACAGTCTTGTAACAGTAGTGTGCTTTAGAACCCTGTTGTAATGCTTTATGAAGTTCAGTAGAGATCTCAGTACTTCGTTAGAGAGGAACAATTCTTATATATATGTTCAAGGTCCCTTCCAACCTTACCATTCTGTGATGTTGAGTTACTCTGCTTAGTATAGAAATACAGGTGGAAAGTCTGAGTTAAACATTTCCTGTTTGTTAGGTGGTTTGTTTTTTTTTTACTTTACTAGCTGGAAATATCTATGTTGAAAGTTACTCTGACAAAAGAAAAATAAATGAATAAATGCTGTGGTAGGGATCCCTGTCATAGTTCTTCCCAAATGCCATGGCAAGGACAGGTAACAGTTAGATTGCCAAAATTTTTAGGTGAAGTATTTTTTTAGTTGAAGTTCTAAATAATAACAATAATAAAAACCCATACTGAAATGCCTATTTAATGAATTAATTCAAATACTTGTGATAAGAGACACTTGTCATATGGAAGCTCAACTCTGCATGGAGACCATCAAACCATTGTCACTTCTGGTTTAGGTGGGAATTGCAGTGTTAAATGTTGGTCTTGCAGTTGTCTAACATAATTTTAAAGTCCTCCCTTCCTATGATTTGTTTTTTAATACTACAGTGTTCATTCTTTTTCACTGAGTCTTTCTTGATTTCTGGTTATCACTACAGCAACTCTGTTTTAGAGGGGGACATAATACAGCATGTTATGCCAGCAAGTAAGAACAAAGGTGGCTCTGGAAGCTTTCTCTTAATGTCAGTTCCTTGCCCTCAGCCTTCCTTGTTAATGCATCTGAGCTGCTGTCACTCAGATGGTTTTGACACAGACATGCATACTATGTGTCAAAAAGAGTGGCCTAGAAGTCTGAATTTAAATTTGAGAGTACCCCAACATATAAACCCAATGTATGAAGTTATAAAATGGTTAACTTCTGTCCTTGTAGACATTCTGAAGGAAATTAAATATATTTATTCTTCTTTTTGACGTACCCTCCAAGAAGGCAAGAGAGTTTAGAATAAGGTGTCTGCATTGTTTTCATTTGAACAGAGACTTGCTTGTGTGCTTTTAATTTTATGATAGTTTAGAACAATTGTTCTTTATCAAGTTGTACTTCCCCATTAGATTTTTTTTGTGTGTGTGTTTATTATAAAGGGTTTTTACTTCTCACTATCTCTATTCCTTCCCTTGTGCTAATTTACCTGTAGGCTGTCTGATTATATTCTTACATAACTTATACAACTATTTACTTAAAAATACAGTCAGAGACTTATTTGGTGCTCTTCTGTGTCATTGGGTCATTTAATGGATTCAATATTTATTGTTACCACACAATTATGCATGTAGCAATCTACTGCAGCCTTAGTATCTGTTATGGATCAGTATGCCTGGATCGCTTCTTCCTTTGTTTAGACAACAAATCCAAATTGTTCTGGAATGCAGGGGTTGTATGTTTATTAAATTTGGCAGTAAAAATATACAGTAGTACAAGCCTAGGATCCTTTTTCAACAGAAAGGAACAAATAAGAGAAAGGAGAACTGTGTTGGAATGTGGAATGGTCCTCTGCCAGTATCTCTTGTTTTCACCTTCACAAATCCAGACTGTATTTGAGAACAGTGCAGAAAAGCGAGGAGGCTTTTTTTTTTTTTTTTTTTTTTCTTTTTTTAAAAAAAGGCTTGTCATTGCTGTACCACTTCGCTGGACCGCTCTCAGCTGCTATCGCAGTGGTAGAATCTATCACTAACTAGACTCTTAGAGCAGTTAGGAATATCTGTACGGGGAGAAAGGTCAGATAAAAGTTTCCCTAAACAAATGTACACAGAAGACTTAAATAGTTTTTGTGTATGTCCACTTAAGCTGAGTATTACTGCTCTGCATAATTAGACCTGATATTACAAGTGAGGAAAAAATTTAGCAAGAAAAAAGGTTTGTATATGCAGGTAATAAAAATGAAAACTGGAAATGAAGTATTAGCCTTTGCAAGAGTTAGGATTGTTTTATCAAAACAGTTTTATTTGAAAAAGTAGCAGTTCTTTAGTTTGCTCAGCAAATGTATTCTGAAGCAAAATATTGATTTGCATTTTGAGATTTACCTAGGTTCAGTACAAAGGAAATGACTTAACATATCTATCTCTTTCACAGCAGATCAATCCCTTCTTGTATTTTACTTCTTAGTATACCCCACACTTATTCTTAAACTGACTTTAAGAATAAGATACGAGTAAAAGAAAATTGAGTAGTCCTTCTTGTAGCTGCAGTTCTTCAGCCTTCTAGTTCTTCAGCCTTAACCTGATGGTACTGTAAATGTTCCAAGTACTGTGAAATACAGATCCCGACAAACTCTTGTCCAAGTTTGAGTTCTGAGGCAGAAAAGAATTTCTAACACCACTCTTACGACATCAGTAAAATATATTCTTATGGAAACAGGCTAGGCTCTTCCAATTCATGGATCACTGCTGAGTGGCAGAGGGATGAAACAAAACCGAAATGAGGACGAAAATGCATCAGACTTTCAGTCAATGTGGCTCTACTGCCTACAGTTTATTTGGTTAGGCTGTATATGCAGAACTGCTTAAGGAAATATGGGTAATCCATTGTAGTCTGCTGGTCTAAACAATTTATGAACCGCTGAAATGTATCATTTAGAAAGGCATCCGAACTTGATATAAAAAGCAATTCCTGTGAGGGAGAATTCATCTCACACAGTGGTGAACAGCTCCAATAATTATATTTTCTTTTAAATTGTGCTCCCTTTTTCTGGGCTGAACTTGCCTAACCTTTCAGACTCTGAATTTTGTCAACTGAAATGTTAGCTCTCTGTTCCCCATGTGACTTATTCCAGTGGCTGTGAACAAAGCAAAGGCTTCAAATTAAACAAAATTAACTAAATCTGCATTGTTCACTATAAGTTGCTGTTTTTCCTCTTACATATTTTTTTTTCTTAAAACACCCATTCTTCAAAAAAAACCCTTATGTAGCAGTATCATTCTTGAACTTTAATGCCATTAATTCAGCAGTTTCAGTAACAGTTGTCTTAAGCTGAGGCAACAACTTTAATACATAGGCTTTGAGTCCTCATTTAACCAATGGTGTAGTTTGTGCAGAATTAAGCAATTGTTACAAATATAATGTCTGTGCATTCACAACACAGATTGCTCTCATAAATGCATGAAATGTTACAAATTGCACTTTTTGTCATTGAATAGTCTTGTGCAAATATCATGGCAAATGTGAAATTTATGTATGTGTGGTCTGTAGTTTTTATGTCCTTGAAAATAATTTGTGAAAAAGGATGCAACTCTATTTACATTGTATTGCTGTGTAGCTTCCAAAATAACATTTCAATGGTTGTGCTGGTTTGGAAGTATGTTGACCGTTTGAATGATGCAGATTTGTTGTAAGCATGATGAAAAAATGGGTGATGGCAGCCTTTAAATTCTTTTGGGGAGAGGACAGGGAATTGCACAAAGGTTCTGCTCAGAGGCTTCTCTAGTGTGAGAAATGTTTGAAGGAAAATCTGTTTATCATGTCCTTGAAAAGGACAAATCACAGAGATTGAAGAGGAGAGGCAAAATGCATGGTGTTGCTTCTGCAGCTGCAACCCAGGACACTGAGCATACCCTTTCCTTCTGGGTATTCTCTCTGTGGTGATTTTAATTATCTTGTACATACAGGGCTGATACATGTTCGAGCAGGTATCTGGTGAAATGCAACTAACACAAAAGGAAAGTGATCTTGGAATACATTTACTGTTAGGCTTTCAACTATCTCTCTGTCTTTTCAGTTTGGAGTTGAAACTACAGTTGAATAATCAGGTATGATGTCTTGGAAGGCTGTAAAGGTCTTCAACAAATTTGTAAGTGCTTTTATACTTCTGTAGTGCTTAATGTGCTAATAAATTCTCTGGAAAATAGTTAGCTCTGTAAATATCAAGAATCAACAATATTGTAATGGCCTACAGAGATGTTCAAATACTATGTAATGGGCATGACAGTTACAGTATGTGAAATTTAATGCTCTAGCTCCTTATTGATCTTCCTCGTAGCCAATTGCATGGCACAAGCATTTGCACTTTGCACCTGCTCTTTCTACATTAACACTGTCTTCAGCAGTGTTATCATGGGGATTTTGGAAGCCACGCTTGATACTACGTGTAAGTATTTAAGGAAATATATTCTTTTTTTTTCTCTTTCTTTTTTCTTTTCCCCAAGTATCCATTTGCTTTTCACGTTACCTTTCACTGCTGTTTCTTCTGGGTGATGTTTTAACACTTAAAATCCTCCTTCCTTCCCTTCTTTAAAATATCCTTGTCACACATTGGATACTTCTACCATTACCTATCAAAATATACAGGACCAGAAATCCTGCTAGGCTCATGATTTCATGAAAGTTGTTAAAAGCTGCTGGAAAATTAATTGCACCTTCTAACACGATGGTTATTCTGAAAAATTCTGTTAGTGTGACCTGCTTGTATGTGTGTGTGAAAAATCTTTGCATCTACAGAAGTTGTAAGCCTGTCACAAAGGTTCTAAATATTTGTCTTAAGCTCCATCAACCCTTTGTTTTTCATTCTGAAGGTCCTTCAGTTCATTTTCTTGATGTTGGTCAGCGTGTTTGCTCCTCCTTTGCACTAACTACATGTTATACTCAAGTGAAGTCTGTAAAGTTCCATGTTGCAGATGTGTGATGTTTTCCAAAATGTTGTGATTCTTAATGTTGCTTTTTGTTTCCTTGGGCCATTCAAGGAGAAACAGCACCTTATTTCCTTTTCATAAGCTCCTTCTGGAGCTCCTGAGGCTACACAGAACTAGTACTCACATTCTAATAATAAATGTCAGTAGAATTTAGGCAACATCAATAATTTCTTAGTATCATTAGAACATGAGAGGTCTGCAGACAGCAATGCCAGTTGTATCCTTGTTTCAACATTAACCTTGGTTATAAGCTATGATTTTATCTTGTTTTAATCTTTATTGAATCTTTTCTTTGTTAAAGATTTGTGCTTAGTATTTCACAACTGGTCGAACCCACTTGGATTTTTGAGACAGTTTTTTGCTACCTTATGCAGAATCAGTTATCGGTGATGGTCATGAAAGTTCTTTCGTGACTGTCTAAGAACTAAGAAATATAATTTTTCAGCTACTATTGGCTATTTATTGGTGTAACTATGCAAAGCATCATATGCAGAAGTGGTTTAGTGTCCTTGTCTATCTCTCGTGATTCACAAACATGTTGCTCTAAAAGAATCCACTGTTTTAAATAGTTTCTTAGATCCATGTATTTTTTAGTGTCCATATGTATAAGAAGAAAACCAAAGAACTGGAGATCTGATTGAAACTTGATCATTGTTTTGAAACAGTTGGAGTGTTCTTGCATCTCACCTAATAGATGATTCATTTACCAACTGATACCTACTGGAAGAGAATGCACAAGTGATAGCAGGAACAAGAAATGGATGATGGTGTCAAGATGCTTCCAGTGTTTGTAGAAATTTATTGATGGGTAATTTACTGAGGAGGCTTAGGGGCATTTTGTCAGGAAAAAAAAGTGGCCATTCGAACAATTTATTTCACTTTTTTTAATGATTACTTAAAGTGCTAATCCATGTGTGACAAATCTACACTCAGCTGAGCAAGAAAATTACCGGTTATGTTCCATTAACAGGCACTAGCCAAAAGAACAATGTTTCTGTAGGTTAAAACAACAATTAAGGGGCCCTTAACATGTCAAGGTGGGGAGAGAGGGAATACTGGTAGCAAAGACATTTTATACAGCTTGCTAAGTTGCTTCAGTGTGTAAATTAACTCTGAGTTAAGTTACATCAGTCCAGTGTATTATGCATATGCATGACTGGTCTGCATGTGTGTGTGAACCAAAATCTGGGCCAGTTGATTTATGAGAAAGGGTAAAGAGATTGAAGTGTGCAAACGAAGTCAAACAGTACCTGCGCGGGAAGGAGTATCAAGTAGTCTTTGAGCAGCTTTCTAAGTTACAAATACTGGTGTTAGACCTGAGGTCTTTGCATTACAGTATATTGTTTGTTGGCCAGTTTTTCATGGCCAGATCTCTTGAACTGCATCCTACTACTTCTGTCACTAGGCTGGTTTATTTAGTGGGAGAGCAAAACGCATATTGGTTATATTAAATAACCAGCATAATGTATTGTAGTATAGTTAGGAAATGGATTTATGGGCTATTAAGTATTTTTAGAGAGTTGTAGACAGCTTAATTAATTTATTATACTAATAATTATGACAATGATGCACGTTTTTGTCCTTAATGCAAACATAGGGGGCAGATGTAAGATGCAAAGTGTGGTACAGTATGGTCCTATGTCTGCCAGCGTTCTTGACAGGCTGGACTATAGAAAGAATGTGGCATAGAGAAGGCTTTTGGTAAAACTTGAGTGTAATGAAGGGTAACCTGGAAATGCAACTTTTTCATGCGAGTAAATGGTGCTGTAGAATTGGCGAGTCCTTTAAGATCTCAATGAGTGGAGTTTACAGAAATCATGTGAAGAGAGAAAATTTCTGAAATCTAATATATGTGATAATGGGGAAATAAAAGCTATAATAGTGCATTTAGAATGTGTTTTTTTTAATTACTCTACGTTCATTTCTGATGTAATTAGTTTTAGTGAGCCACATCAATGGTCTTGGTTGCTCTGAAGTTTTAATAGCTAACACTTGGAAAGCCCTGTAGTTTTAAACAAATGACAACTTCAAAAATTACATTCCTTCTTTAAGAAACTGTCCCAAATTTGGTGTCTGTCTTTTTTCTTTTTGAAAAATATCTGAAAGAATGTTAGGAGGTAAGGTCGTGGAAGTTTCTCTAAAGTGCTGACTTTTTCTAGATGAGGGTTTAGTTTTGTCACAAATATTTTACTATATAGAGTATTAAGTCTTCCTCTTTTATAAAGCCATTAAGGTCTCACTTAATAGTATTAGCTCTTTATGCATGGCTTGAAAAAAATCCATGCTTGAGGGGAAAAAACAACCAACCAAAAACCAAACCAACTAACCAACCAACCAAAAAAAACCCTTGTGATTCAGGTCTTTCTTTAATGGCAAGATGCATTCACAGTCCCTTGCTAAATATCTTACTGGGAGCATTCCTGTTAGAAACTTCAAAATACTGTATTTTCATTTAAAAAAAAAAACAACCTTTTTTAGGGAATAAGTAGGTTAGATTTTTCCAGAGTAGTAACAGTCATGTTCTTTGACATTCTACTTGTTTGAGTAAAGGACAATATTTTAACGGTTCAGGGCATTTTATGGTAAGTACTAGAGGGGAAAAAAACCAGGCTTTGGCTTGTTAGTGTTTTCACACATTAGAAATTCTTGTAACATTGCCATCTTAACTTTGTTAGAATTAGTTTCAATAAGATTTCAACGTCATTTTAATAAAAAATAGTTTTTATAGTACATTATTTTGACCAAGACAGCTATCTATAAATTGGAAAGTGAGTCTTGATTTCTGATTTACTTGATGCTGAAACTAAGCAGGGATTCCGTTTGCAATGCTAAGACCTTCACAAGCATTTATAGCATAAGTACTGAGTTTTTGTTTTACAATTAAGAGAGAAATGGAACCTTTTGAGAATTGTGTTGACACTCTACAGGGAAATGTGTCATCTGCAAAAATTTTTCACACTGTCATGCTTCTTGGCCAGAAAATGCCATCAAATCCCATATTTCCCTTATACCACTTAATTTGAGAATAACAATGTAACATGACTGCATTGTGGCTGTGACTTTGATGTGTATTAGCTGTGTTTCTGTTACTTCTGCTTTAACATACAATGTGTTACTTCTATTGCTGTAAAGGAACTTAGGGGGAAAAAAAGTAAAAATAATGCTTAGAGTAATTAATAAATTCCATTTATTACTATTCCAACTGCTGAATTCTATGACTAACCATCTCATTAATAAATCAGTTTAATAAAATTATAGATTGCTAATATCTGCAGGTAGTTTACTGCAGACTCTAAGATTAGGCATTATTAGCAGTATTCATTCCAGTTATCAGAGTCAGGTATAGATTTACTTAGACTCAGAGCAGCCTACAAAATAATATATTTGCAGAGATTTTCTCCTTTCTGAAGGCCCAAGTACAAGACTTAACAAGGTTTCTTGAGCAGGGCACAGTGCATAATGACATTGTAAGGCTAGTACACACAAGATTGTTACACATTGGTTTGGCTAATGTATATATGAAAATCACATTTTTTCAAGTGTAAGAAACGTAAGTACCAGAATAAACTGTTACACTGTCTATTTTTGAACTGTACAAATCAGATTTAGAAAAACACCTTTTAAGATAACTTGATATCTTTAACTGAAGACATTTATTGTATTATTTGTTTTTTTTTTTTAACTTACTTAGAGGTTTATGTGTTGGAAGAGCCTATAAATAATGCTTATGTAACAGCGCTTAGACTTACACATCAGTCAGTTGGTATAGCCAGATCTTCAGTTGTTCTTTTTTCACTTTTTGGAGTGGCTTGATGTTTTTGACATCTGTATGACAGCTTCTTGCATAAGAGATGAGCAGCATGTTATACCACCCAGCTGTGTGTATTAGTCTGTACATCAAGCTGAAGAGCAGCACTTAGCCAGATCTGACAATCAAATGTGAACTAGTACTACCTATACACAAGAGTGCATTTTAATGTGTGCTTTTTGCCAAGAGGCTGATACTTGACAAAGAAATTGTCAGAATCTCTCCTCTTCCCACCTCTTTTCCTTTTTTCTCTTTTTTTTTCACCAAAGATGTGAGTCTGTGTTGAGTGTTTGGTTTTTTTTTTGGTTTTTTTTTTCCCTCCTGTGGTCTAATATGGCTTATCTTACAGATAATGTTGATTTAATATTTACAATGATTCTATGTATTGCAAATGTAGCAAGCTTTTTGTAATAGAGAACTGCTAATATTTTAGAAAACATGACAACTTAACATGTCCTTTTCTGCCAATTTAATCTGAACTTATATTATGCTTGGTTTCACCACTGACTTCATGTCAACATACCAACAGCCTGTCCCCAAAGACAAGAGAACTAGAGAAATTACGTGGCTAGATCATAGAAATAATAGCACATGTATGTCTGTTTAATTCATTTAGTTTTATACTTGCTTGCTGGTATCTTGATTTTTGGTCTAATTTTCTGTTTCAATTTTACCCTTCCAAAACAGAAAAAAAAGCTTCTTGAAGAAATTGGAGAGAACAAACTTCCATATATGACACCAGCTGATGCAAATTTTCAGCAGCTGGTAAGTGTATTTCTTTTAACTGTACTTATTTTAATCTAAAATGGCTGTTTGCAGGGAACAACAAATAAATCTTGCTTCAAAGAGACGCTGTGAAATATGAAAAAGGTGTCTCAATAGCCAATAACATACTTGCAGGTGGTAGAAAACAGGATCTCTAGATTTGGGATGTTGAAGAATAAACAGTTAGTGAGCGTCATTTATTTTCAGGTTCTCTTAAGGTTTTGGGTAGTGTTGTTTTGCTTTTCTTTAGTTGTGAAGAGACCTATTCTTTGTCTTGGCTGTAGTAAAATAGCAAAAATATTAACACGGAAATTTGCAATGATTTGGTTTAATTCTACTTTCAAAGAAAAAGTAATCCTTATGACTGCTTACAAAAGGAACTGTGTAGACTGGAATGCATGCCTGAAGTGAAACCAAATAAAAGTAAAACTAGGCCCAGCAGCCACATGAATTTTTAACCAAATAAGTGTACAGAAGAGTATAATGAAATTAATAGTATGTTATATACCTATCGTGGATCTTTGTAGGTCAGCTACAAAACATATGGCAAGGGTTGTAGTTTCAATCAGATCAAATCAGGACACGGTAAGATGAAAAGCATAAGGAACAACCTTGTAGTTTGAAACAGCTACAGCAAGTGTGCTTACATTGCAGACATGTCACCTTTCTTGTATTGATATATGGCTCAAAGATGTATTGGTAGCATGAGAATAGGTCTGTCTCTTCCCTTGAAAGGATGAGTTTCTCTTTTACAGGATTCAAAGGCCAGAAAAGTTTAGCGCAAAGTATACAATAGAAAAGGAAAGACGTGTTTATGAGCCAAATATTGGGCTGTGACTCAGTCAAACTCCAGTTTTGTATTGGGCTTACAGCTGTGATAGTGAGCAATCTGTATACTTCCTGTCTTTCTGGTTCATAGTGCAGTGTTGACCACAATGGGAGTAAGTTCTTAATTGGGATCTTTAACACTTAGCTTGCTGTGAACCATGAAGGCACCTGTGTGGGTAAAGTCAAGGAGAAATCTAGAACAGCTGAAATAAATTTTTTTTTCTTTAAAAAAGAAAAAAACTACAAACACATTCTTTTCACTCTAAAACTAATGCTAAAAAAGTTATTCCCCTTTTGAGATTCAGACAGCTTACTGTTTTCTCTTTCCTAGTCCTGTGAACATCTCTTCTGTTTGTTCACTAATTTTATATATCAGTTGCTAAGAGCTGTTATTCCAAACATCTTTTTTCTATCTTCCCAAATCCATAGTCTTTTGAAGCTGATGTGAAAGAAGATGATGTATCCAAGGTTGCCCAAACGGCATCTCACTTACTGAGTATCGGTAACCCATAAATATAGAAGATGATGGGAACAAGATAAGCAGTGAAATCAGATCTCAAAGGAGTTTAATACATTATTCTTGCATTATACTTGTGTACTGTTTGTGTGCATGGTAGGTATTTTTAAGTACAGGCGATGACCATAATCATCACAAACACCTTCTAAATTCTCACTGTGGTTACAAAATACTGCTTTAATCGGAGCTCTAGATATTACAGGCTCCATGGTGCTTAAATGTACTACAGATGGAGGAAAAAGAAAGATGAGAGCTCGAAGACCACAAAATAACAAAATAAAATATCACATACAGTTTAGTTTTACAGTCTTACTTTCCTGGAGAGAACTGCCTTATTCCTTTAAGAATCCACCCCTTATGAAGCAGTATTCTTTGAGCATGTTAGACAGGTTAGGTAGAATGCAAGTTTAAAAACTACAGTGTTCTGTCAAGTATGGAAATGTACAGACTGAACAAAACTGAAAAAATCCATCACAAGCAAAACTTCACTGGCATTCTCTTTCAATGTGTTTTGCCTGATGAGGGATTTTAGAAATGAACCTCAAATCCTAGGCTGAAACTATGTAACATTTAAAGCCAGTTATGAACAGGAAGTCATCAGTTAACAAGGCAATTCACAAGTATCTGGACTACAAAGTGGCAGTTTGCTTATCAAGGGTTCTTATTGCTGGTTTCTCTAACCTAGGTCATCCCACAGGGCAATTCTGTGTTCCATACCACCATTAGCAGTGAAAGCATCTGTACATTTAAAATAATGTGTAAAAACTCATGTGAGGAATTGTCCTGTAGTTACCAGTAACGTACCTGCTTCTTTCTGAGTGAGTAGTGAATTGACCTTTAATACTTGCTGTCAGTTACAACACAGAGTACATGATTACCCCCCTTCCCCATCCCCCCCCAAACAATAAGGTGTCCAGTATGAACCCAGCATTCACTCTCTGTTCTGATCTCTTAATGCTTTCCTTATGTAGTACATAACACAGTCACTGGTTGGAGATTTAAAGAAGACCAAACTGGTTTCATATGATGTGTCAGAAATGTGTTTCCACTTCCTCGTTTCTTCTGAGATACCAGCCTAGTTTGTGTGGTGTTTTTTATTTTTTTTATTTTTTTTTTTAAGTTAGAATCCTGTGTCAAACTCAAGAGTAGTTCTTAAGCATGTAATCTTAAAACACAACTGAAAGGTAACATGCGTCTGACCTGGCTGGCAACCAAATGTGGAAGACATTACCTCTGCAGTTCAGGAGGGAAATGCAATCTTGTTACCTTTATAAAATTTGTGTGTTTGCTTTCTAGTGCATGTTTTCAGGCATTTAGTTGCTTTACATTGTACTGTTACTGCTCTCCTGTTTGTAATAATTGTTTGGAATTTCATGTGTGCACTTCCTGTCAGAAGTTCAGTATGACTTGAATACATCCAATACACAGAATTGTTTAAAGAAATAATAGAATATTGAACTGCTAGTAGACTGTCTTTTATGCACATAATTTGCAAAATCAAGCAAGTAATAATCTTTATGTGTCACAACATAAATGTTTTGTCATTGTTATGATTGTTATAGTTATGATTCTCATCAGCCTAGACCCACGTATTTTGCTTTAGCCTATCCTTGAAAATTGTGAAAAATTGTAGTAAATCCTTAAAATTTGCAGTTAATAATTTCAATACTTATTCTTTATGAGGGTTTTTTTCACTGTACTGTTCAAAGGCTACCAATAAAAACAACTGATTGAAACAAGGAGGGAAGTTAAAAACCTTTAAAAGAGTAGTTTTGGACTTTCAGTAAGCTCAGGCAAATTACATTTATCAAGTTCATGTTCAGTTCCTTTAATGAAAGCTGGGATCTAGTGTTCTGTGCTGAGGATTGTGGAAGGACCTTCAAACAGTTATCAGGGACTATTTTCAGTCTGTGGTACTTAAAGGTAAGCATGTAAATACTGTCGTCAGGATTTATTATCTGCAGATACTGTTAGGGGTTGTTTTTTTTTCCCCTCTCTCTAGGAAGCAATGAAGAAAGGGAGTCAACTTCATTCTAAAAATTTACAAGAAATGGTGGCAAGGCTTAGAGATAAACTAAGATTTATTATGTGTAATCATTTTTAAAATAGACTTTGTAGAAACAAATGATCCTATAAAGCCGCCTCTTCAGTGTTGTACGATAACAAGGTGTTATGATGCAAAAGTCTGGTTTTGGGCAGTAAAAAATGTCTCTCTACTGACTTTCTGGTTTGTGGGGGTTTTTTTTAAGCCACCTTTTCTGAATTTTAAAATTAATTTTCTGAAAAGCAGGTTAAAATCTGACTTGGATGTAGATAGTACTAATAAAGTGGTAGTGAGTTGTACCAGAAGGAGTGCACAGGTGGATCATAGGTCTGTGTGATGCTTTTATGCTGTTGGCGCTTATATGTTTTTTTTGAAAACACTTGGGTTATAAACCATTATGTTAATAAAAGTTCTGATAGATTAGTGCTATGCATCTATATGCACTTGCTCTGTTGCCTACTGCCTTCCTTCAGACTTTAGTGACTGACTTCTGTTCCCAGATTTCTGGGCAATAAGAAATAGGTGCAGTGAGCATTCAGAGCTTCAGGACTTCTAACTGATACCTGCTAGGCTTATATTACAGCATTTCCTGTACTGAGGCACTAGTTTGCCTCAGGTTTCTTGTCTATTAGTTTTCAAGAAATTCATAGCAACTTTAGTCTTTTAAAGAACCTACTCTCTAGCTTTTGTCCACTTTGCCAAATAGTCTCAGGAGTAGTTAAAGCAGATTTACAGGCAACCAATAAAAGGTATGATTATGTGATACTCACTTGATTAGAAAACCAGATAAAGAAAATAAAATTAGCCAAACCTTCCTGGAGTGGGCAACAGTATTTTGCATGGAAAGTGAGATAGTACTGATTAACAGTGTTGTATCTTGCTGGGAGTTGTTGCCTCCACACACTGCTGGATTCTGAACTCCAGTTGATATCAAAACTGGTGTGCCAAGAAGAGTACATGAGGAAGAATAATATTACAGGTGGGAAGATGGGGAGGAACAAGAGTTCAGAATTCTTCTTTTATCTGAAAGGGGAATTGCTATATTAAATAAATAAAATGGGAAAGCAAACAAACACAAAACCCCAAGTAATTGGCAAGCATTGAAGAATGCGAAACAAAACAAACCAGTATGGCAAGGACTATTTTGAAGGTAGAAGTGCAGCACAGCAGAACATTGGTCTGTTTTGAACATTTACGTTTTCATTTTGTTATTTTTGCTCTAAAAAATGTTGTTATCTAAAAATATTTCCGTTCAGGATTCTGTGCATCAGAATAAGACAGAATGGCCTTTCTAACCATGGCAATAGGAGGATTTGCTTTGCTTGATACTCTGTTGTTTGTTTGCTTAAAGGTAGCATTATCTGCAGATTTATCAGGGGAGCTTATATGTTTACTGATTTATGCCAGAATCTGCAGATTTGTTCATTTGGAGATCTGCCTTAATGATACTCTCTGGTTACACACACAGCTGGTACATATCCACACTTTATTCTCATATTCCAATATATTGCACAAAGTAACAAATACTGGCATCTATTTCTTCACCATATTGTGGACTCGTGGCTGATAACTTGTCAAATTAACCTGGTCTGTTCTTGAATGTATGAAGTACTTTAGTTCCTGTAAAAAGAAGAGTAATTTGCTGGTGTTTTTTTGTTTTGTTTTGTTTTGTTTTCTGCTTTAGTGGAAGACCAAATATTCCAAGCTGATATTCAGAAAATCTGATACAGTACCTGAGGAACTCCATCAAATGGTACAAGAAGGCTTTCTGGCTTTGCGAAAACACAATTGTTTCTTTCAAGATCTTGTAAGGATCAAAGGAAAAGATTTTGTTACCCCAGTGTCTCGTATATTAATTGGAAACCCAGGATGCACTTACAAGTACTTGAACACAAGATTATTTACAGTCCCCTGGCCTGCTGAAGGTTATGACATAAAATACTGCAGTCCTCAAATACATGATGCTTGCAAAGCATTAATTAAACTTAATGACTACTTGCATATTGAAGCAGTCAAGGCATTGCAAGGACAGAATTTGTTTGAGACTGAAGAAACGAAGGATGCTACTGTAATAGATAGGGAGCAAAATTTTGCTAATTTTCTTACGAAGAAAGAGTCTGTTTCAAAAGATCAAAGCAGTTGTGGTGTTCCAGAGGGTGACTATGTAAGTCTAAAGAACAGAACATCTTATAATGTGACTTTATTAAATTATATGGATCCACTACAAATGCTGTACTTGAAACAAGAACCTTATTTTGGAATGGGGAACATGGCAGTGAGCTGGCACCATGACGAGAATCTGGTTGAAAGGTCAACTGTTGCTGTGTATAGTTATAGCTGTGAAGGTGAGTGATGTGAGGTATGATTTGACTAGTGATATAAATGTCTTAAATCCCTAAAGCTCTTTTATGTTTCCTTGTGTGTACTTCCATAAGCACACCTGCATTTTAGTCTGGAGCTGTCACGTGCTTCTGAGTAAGTAGTGGTACTTTTTTTTTCTACTCAAATCTGTACAAAATACACTTGTTTACTGCAGCTGGCATATCACTTGTTCTCTAAGTAGATTTAAAAGCTGGCATGATTAACTTCCTGACAAAGAGCCAGGAAATCAAAGTCAGTCAAATATCTATTTCAGGTTAAAGCATGTGCATATATTCTGTCCTGTAAAATGTATCATTGTACCTGCCATCGCCATCTTTACCACGTTATGTATCATTTACAGACTCACTTCTGCTTTATGCTGATTTTACTATTCTTGCACTGGAAAGATCATTTTAGGTTGGTTTTGGATAAAAATAGTACTGTATTTGCTTGGAAGCAAACACGTTTTGTCTAGGCACGCTGCAGTGCTGATGCATGTTTTGTGAAGGTCTTGGCAACGTTTCCATAGTTGGAAAGGTGGAAGTTTTCCATTAAAAGACCTTTTGTCTGACAGATTTTGCAGGCTCTTAAGTTATTGAAAAGCTGTTGAAAAGCAGTGTTTGGCAGAGAAGTATAGATGAAGAGTCATTAAATGTTTTAAAGTACCTTCCACATTTTTATCCTTGTTTAAGAACATGAGGATATGGATTTTTGTTTTTTCTTCTAACAATTTTTGAACAAAGCCTGGGAGATTTTTAATGGCTTTCAATTTTCTAAATGCAAGATTATAATATAGATTTGATTTGAATTTGCAGATGCTCTGTTATATTTCATAATTCAACTAATTTTGTGGTTCTTCAAAAAAAATCCGTTCATGTTTACTTCAAAACGTGGGAAGAATTCACATTGGCTTGGGTAGGATTTGGCCTAAGACCATGATGTAAAAATAACAGATTACATTTTCATGTGCATTCTCTAGTTTTGTTACTTGTTTTGAAACTGTTGGTCACTTTGGTACTTAATATTCAGCTGAAATAATCACATACATATCTTCCATATAAAGCATCAACTGACTTGGCAAACTGTCGAAATTCCCTGATCAGTACAACTGTACAATGAAGTTTTTCCTGTCCTATTTGCCAAAAATGTTGACATTTTATGTCCATTAAAGTTTTATTATTTTAATAATACTACAAAAATAAATACTTTTTCAATAATATTTTAAGTTAAAGAAACTGAAACATGAAGTAGTAATAGTGTGTATGAGGATTTATTGCAATATAGAATCATAGAATCATGCTCTAGACCTTTTGAATTTAACATAAACCTTGACCGTTGAGGGGAAAATATTGTTTCCCTTTAAGTTCAGAGAATTGTAAATTAATGAAAAAAAGAAAGCTGTTATGTGTATTCAGAACTCATCATTTGGTTCAGCAAGTTGGATGGGTAAAAAATTATGCTGTTCAAAAACTACTTCAAATTCTATTAAAATTTGAATGATGAGGAAATATCCGATATATTTAGACTAAATTGTTTTTACATCTATATGTAATTGGCAGATTTGCCACTTTTTTTTTTTCATGAATATGCATGTGCTTAATATTATTTTTACAAAGACAAATCTAAATCTGAACAAGAATGAGCTCTGCTTGATCACTGTTTATAGAATCATAGAATTGTCAGGGCTGGAAGGGACCTCAAGGATCATCTAGCTGCAACCCCCCCCACCCCGGCTATGGGCCTCACACTAGATCAGGCTGCTCAGAGCCGCATCTAGCCTGGCCTTAAAAATTTCCAGGAATGGGGCTCAAGTTGGTTTCATAACCTTGGAAGGGAGTTTAAGGTGCCTAGCATGGCTCCTGGGCATCATGAAGAAATGTCCTGTCATTGACTTTTACGTGAAAACAGTTCAGTCATCTGCTTGTGTTCACGTTGTTGTCAGTGTACCTGTATTTTTATTTCGCCTACTTATTCATTAGGAACCTGTTTATAATTTGTGAATGTGGCATTGTAATTAAAGTGACAGAAAATACTTTGTTGAAATCTTCTACCCAGTGCATCCAAGAGGAGTAATTACTACCTGACTTTAGAGAAATAGATAGATTTGTCTTTTGCCTCTTCTGATTTTGTTTGTAGCTTTCAAGTGCTGGTGGTTAGAAATTTATCCATGTTTATACTACTCCTTCCCATTCTGTAGCACTTCAATGTGTTAGTGGTTTCTGCAGTTCACAGACTACCAACATTTCTACATCTCTTACCAAGCTCTCCGNTCTGTGAACTGCAGAAACCACTAATATTTCTACGTCTCTTACCAAGCTCTCCATAACTGTCAAGCATCAAGAATTCCCTACATCTTTTAGAACATAGTTGTTAAATCTTTGTAAAATTGTATCTTTTTACTCTTCTTCCTATTTTCCGTAGACCTATTTTCATTATATACTATATCTTTTATTAATGCTTTATTAATTCATGTAGTGTTGACTTAGCATTGAATTGTGACTGTGGTGTATAAAGACTATCATAGAATCATTATGGAATATGTAAAAAGAGTAAAGGTGGTCAGAAATTTTTCATGGAATAGGTTTTCCTTAGATGATGCCATTTAGATGGATTAGTAATTCTCTGGAATACCAATTCTGTGAGAAATGGAAACATAAATTCAACATGTTGATTTTTGTTAAAATTGGCTTGTTTGTCTTTTCTGCTCAGACTTTCACACTGTTGGGTCAGCTCTCAGTTCTCCAAATTCTCATTGATCTCTGTGGTGCTCCAAACCATTCTGTCAGCCTCTTAGCATGGCAAGCTAAGGGTTCCAGAGCTTCATGTCTAGTACCAGTCTGCTGCCACACATGGGTTTTCTGGAGCTCTAGGAGTCAACCTTCCTTATGGCAGCTGTTTGTTGGACTCTCTAGGGATGCACAACCAAAGTTCTGTGTTAGTTTTTAATTTAATTTGCGATTTAAATCAGTATTTGTTTGGTACCTACTTATTTGATTAAACAGTATTAAAATAGATACTACTGTGTGTAATTGACACAACTTTTTGTCTTGTTTGCTTGTTCAACATTCGATGCCATAATGGAAATTTTATGTTTGAAACTTTGATCAGTGTTAATTGAAGTATAAGCAGTTTCTAATATACTAAAAATCTGAGAGCTGACATAAAGATACTGGAGCGAGCTGATATTCTAATTAGCATCACTGTTTATTTTCTTGTTTCCAGTGTCAGATTGTTTCAGAACACCTACAAATGAGATACATTTCTAACAACAAAATAACATAAACATTTTACTTAATGCTCATCTGAGTAGTATTTGCTTTTATTTACATTAAAAAGCATTGCATTACACTATTAGGTCAAAAGTAAATTATTAAGTGATAAGAACAGACCCTCACAAAAATGTGTGAAGTTTTTTTTGTGTATACTGTATGGCACTGCATGGGTGCTAGTCATGGTGAATACACAGGACTGAATACATGCAAGAATGTGTGTTCACTTACTCTGTCACTAACACTATTCAGGATAAATTGACTTTTCAGAATATACCATGGAACAAGAATCCCAAATTTGGACTAATTTGTGTTTTTTTCACTTGCACATTAACTTACAAATACCCTATTACATGAGAATGTTAAGGTGAAAACTTGTTCAGGATTTCAGTATAGTCATCTAATAATCCATTTTTGTTTCCTGTTCTGTTTATAAAAGTAAATTGCAAACCAAATACTAATGGAACATGGTCTTTTTTAAAAACTGAATTTTATCCCTGAGAATTTCCTAATGAACAGTTTTCCCTCAGGTCTTTTCAAGTTTTGTAGGAAGTTTTATTGTTTAGCAGAGCAGTAGTCGGTTCTAAAGATGTTCTTTGAAGTGGAGACTTGTTTCAGTCACCAACTGAAAGGACATGGAAAATAATACAGTCACTGAAAGTGTCGTTCTCTTACCTGGATTTCGCACAAACTGCATTTCAGGTTAGATAAGAAGCGTTCTCTAGGTTCTTTACTGTGTCTTTTTCTACTTGCTGGAAGGTCTACTTGAGATAAAAATTTCTTGAAGTACTAAACAACTGGCTCTCTTCAGGTAATGTTGAAAGGTTTAACCAACTAATGACTGATCTTGAAGGAGCTTTTACGCTACTTTCTTTCATAAAATGCTGTTTCCATTTTTTTCACACAATGATGCTAGAAGCAATATCCAAGCACTAACTTAATGACAGCTATTTAATTTTTACACTACTTAAAAATAAAAAAGATTGAGATTGACTACAGTTGTGTTTCCTCACTAAGATTAAAAAAAATAAATCCTGAAACTATAGAAGTCGTTTGATATCAAAGTGAACCTAAATTTGTATTTGACTGATAATCCTCTTGATGTACTGCTTAGTGTATAGAAGTCATGGACTACATGTTCATACAGGATAGGTACAATTGCATCAAATGATTTCTAATATCAATAATGGTATGGAAATACTGCTTGATGAAAGAACATATAATTTCCTACATACCATTTCTATTATTTCTTAGGAGGCGAGTGAGCGACATGGTCACATCTGTAACTTGTAGGTTCTGCACAATTGGAATTGTATTGCAAGAGAAACAATATTTTAATCTAGTTACCCTTAAAAGAATAGGTTTGAATCCCTGGTTTCTAACCATGTGGTCACTGACTTGATTAACTAAAATCTCTCAGGAATGGATGGCAGATTTTTTTTTTTTTGCTATAGTGGTTTTGTTCTTGATTTATTTGGGCATGGTATTTTGAATCAAATATGAGATGCTAAGAATGATGTTGGCAATTCTTCAGAATGTTGTGAATGTAATTTGTAAGAAAAAGTTAAAATACTAGTAAGCCCTAATTAACCTCTTATGCTATGGCTTTTCAGTAATGAGGTAGAAGAAATTATGGGTAGATACTCTTTCCCACCAGCTGCTGAAAGCAAAGTATGCTCTATTTTTTTTCGTGTCTTGCATACAACATGTATATATTGCTATGAAATGCACTAATATTGTTCAGTGTTTAATGAGATAGATATATATATATATATATACATGTGCCTGAATTATTTTAAAATCTAGAAAAAACAAGTTGTCAGGTTTTTTATGTTTCTATAACAATGGTCTGATGGATTTAATGACAAAGTAGATGTTTACACTCCTGCTCTTAGCAATACGTTGCCAGTGATTTAATTATCTAAGGATTCATATTTGATTCACAATCATATTTTGGATGCAGTTTAGCATTATAATTTTACTTGGATAGGGAACATTTAGGTTTGAGTGTAGAGTAACTCTCAAATTTTTTGTTTTGACATACTTTGGTGGAGACAGCGAAGAGACCTTTCAAGTCTTAATGTTGCTTTCTGTGCTGTGTAATAGTAACCAAAACTAGATCCAAGTTTAAATGTTCTGAATCTAGTCATGACTCAGACCTCATAAGATCAGGTTTTAGAGCTGAAACATTTCTGAAATTTAAGTTGAAGCATAATGTTGTGGCCAATTTACTGAAGCTACATTCTGTTTCTCATGGTTCTACCTTAATTACAGGTTTGATGAGGTATTGCTGTTGTGCTCTGGTGAGCTTGCTATCTCTTTGCACCATTTCATTTGTGATGCAAGCAGAAAGGTTCCTTCCAGGCCATGGAGCTTCAATGAACAGAATTCAGATTTGCAGACAGTTTTATTACATTTCCATTAAATACTGCTTCATGTGACCATTTCTTTGAACTCTTCCAAAATAAATTAATGATCTTAAGATGCTGTATGTGTGCAAGCTCCACGTAATTTGCTCTCAAATATCTCTGATAGAGATGCACCCAAATGTTTGCACTTAAATGTGAACTGTAATTATTATTGATAAATACACAGCATTCAGTCAGGCTTGAGGTGTGACATAGAGAATTTAATAACAATGTCTTTTTAAGTAAAAGCTTGTCAGTGCTACCTAGAGATATATTACAAATGTGAAGTTGTATGTCTTTTTTCCATCCACTCACTTTCAGAAGTATTTGCATTTTAAAGCTAGTAGCAGCTTGCTTCCATTTGTTACCAAAATAACATGGTAGGAGCAATCAGTTTCAATTGCTGCTGATAATTATAAGGTGCAATAATTGAGAATATAGAGAAAAGGAGACTGTGAGCTACATTTGAACTCTGTACTTAAGCAATAAAAAATTTATCAAACTGCAAAAAATAAGTCATTTTAACGAGCACATTCCAAAGGTGCTGGATTTATGAGGAGACCCCAGGAAACTTTGATTGAAATTGCTGTCTCTGATTGTAGTTCTATATTTTATTGGTGCCATATTGTGAACAGTGCTGCTGCCAAAGTGAATGGTAAAGCAGCATAACAGAGAGAGTTAACCCAGAAAGGTTACCTCTTTTTATAATATCCATGATGTATTGCATTAAAAATGCCTTGAAAGCCATCCTATTTGCAGTTTTCAGAAAACATTTTTCTTAAATTAAGTTACGATTTATCTGAACAGGGCAGAAAATATGAAAGTCCCTTGAAGACTTTAGTATTGATTTTTTCTGAGTATTTGCTAGCTCTTGTTTTCCTTGTTTGTGTGCCTCTTGATAGAAAGGCCTAGAACTGCTCCTGAACCAAAGCTGCAGCTGGATAGCTACATCAGCAAATGGAGGGAATATGGGGACTGAGTTTACAGTAGGAGCTTTAACTAAGAACTTCTGAATGCCTTTTTAAAAGATTTTGGCTCTGCTTCTAGAATTTAGACCATATTTAATTGATAGAAAATTAAGGAAGGCTACTCCCAACTAAACAAACGTTGAAGTAACAGTGTGAGATGAATGACTTAAATACCTTGAGTCCAAGGTTGCTCTGTTTTTTGTGCATATTATAAGAAGTTTAAAATATGTGTTTCAGTATTTTTATTCAAGAATCAAAGACAAATGTTTTAGAAATAGTTCCATGAAGGCAGGTTTGAAATGGACAGTGACTAACTTATAAGCAATAATTAGGCATGCTACACAGTTGATGATTTCTAGCCATTTACTGCTGTTTTGTGCCAACTACTTATTAAAACTGCATCCTTCCTCTGTCAAAATGCTGTTACTTTAGCCATAAAACCGGTTCACCACAAGCTCCCAAATACCTGGTTGTAAATGCTGACTATCTTTCAATTTATACTGCAGTGAAGTAAGCTTATGAAAGTAGTTTTGAGGGATTAAGCTCTAAATACTATTTCCATGCAGTGGATTTTTTTTTTTTCCCCCCAAGCTCAACATGTTCATGTTGCTTAATGATGAGAAAAATGTTGTGACAAATGTATTGAAGCTTCATTGGCTCTTACACTTGTTATCTAGCATGTTTGACTAATAATTTTGAGAAAAGAATGGCAGATATGATTCCAAGACTCACTCAACTGTATTGGTCTAGATTGTGATTTGTGTCCATCTTTTCATCTTACTTTGTCTCAGTTTATGATTTGGTAAAAATTTGAAGTATTGCAAATCTTATGATAAAAAGTGAAAATTCCTGCCCCACCCCTATGAAAAATAAACTCCGGGAGTCTAAAATGCTCATTTCTCAAAATTTTAAAGAAATTCTTCCCCCTCCCCTTACATAAAAAGTTGGGGGGGTGGGGGTGGGTTGGTTGGTTTTGAGCAATATGAATTGTTCATAATGCTAGTGGGACACCGGAACAGGTTGCCCAGGGAGATAGTTGGGGCCCTATCCCTGGAGATAGTCAAGGTGAGGCTCAACAGGGCACTGGGCAGCCTGATCTAGTTGGGGATGCTCCAGCTTGCTGCAGGGGGATTGAACTAGGTGACCTTTGGTGGTCCCTTCCGACTCAGACCATTCTATGATAAAATGCTTTGTCAGTTTGAGATGAAATTCTTTCAGAAGTTGTTTCTTTTTATATTATTGCTACTGTGCTTTTTCTTTTCTTCTTTTATGCCTGTAGCTTACTAATGTTAAAATAAAAAAAAAGTGAACATTCACTAAAATTCCCATTACATGAACTTGAGAACTTCAGAAAAACATGAATCCATTACAAACTTTGCCATGATTTGCCTTTATTTCGGAGTTAAAGTGAAGTTTTCATTTTAGTAAAGTTGTTTGCCAAAAATTCCTGGTCATATATAGCTTGTTGGGATTTTTTTAACCTATTACATGCTGTTCAGTTTGGAGATGATGATTATACCAAATGGAAATTGTGGGCATTTAAAGCCTACTAAGATTGTACCAATGTGAGATATCCTAAGTCTGTATTGTTAGACCAGATTTTGCATTTTAGTGGTTCTCACCTTATCTACTGTCTTTGTGGTATTTTCTCCTCTCTCTCTGTGTTAAGGTTCAATTGCAGAAGAAAGTAATGAACAAAATGTGAAGGGGAGAGACCCAGCTGTTTGGCACATAGGCTTGAAAGTAGCGTGGGACATAGAGACACCTGGATTGGCAGTACCACTTCACCAAGGAGACTTCTACTTGATGCTTGGTAATTTTTAAGGGTTGAGAAGAGAAACTTTCTGTTGAAAATGGAGAAAATTACACTTCTATAAATTGCCATACCTTCCTTTTAATTAGAACTTTCCTCACTTTAGACAAGAGATCTGGCTAAAGAGTAGAATAGCTTTCTCCTACCCTGCCTGCTTCCAGGCTATTTTGGGGAGCTTTGTTTTCCCTGATGTTTCTTTCACTTCAGAACTAAGAAAGGACATACATTTTTTGAGCCTTTTCTGTCTGTTGTGCTGTCAGAATTGCTGGTTGAATCAGGCTTCAGTCCTTAAGTATAATTTTCCTGGGCCTTGTGAGAAGGTGAGGTGTGTCTGTCCCATCCTTGTATATGTCAATGATTGTTTCTTCTGAGTAACTGTGAGCATCTTTGTCAGTTATGCTTAACAACAACAACAACAAAAAACATCCTATTGAGTTTGGCCTGTAGGGTGGCTCTGTGTTATGTAAGCAGTGATTACAGCAGTCTTAAAGTTTTGGGATATGATATTTCTTGAAGTTTCAACCATAATGCCAATCTGTGGATGTCTTACTGGTCACCATTTTAGAGATGATACTTCTCTCCTCCTGCTACACTTCCTTATGTGTATTCAAACACACTCTTTTCTAGTAGCAGGATAATACTAAAATTGTAGTGAATAGAACTGTCATGCTCCAAGAGTGAGTCACAGTGTCTGAATTGTGAAGGATTAAGAGGAGAAAATTAAATTGAATTCATTTGTTTGAGCAGCTGAGCTCACACACTAAGGTTTTTCCATTGAAAGAAATGAAGCAAGAACTGTGGCTAAGGTTTATTAACACACAATCTGTTGCTTTCTCTCTTGACTTATGCTTCTCTTGGTTATATATTTTATTTCTTTAGACAAATTTAGTTATCACACAACTTAAAACAAAAACAGTGATTCTGACAACACCACGTTTGCCTGTAATATAATGACAGATATCTTTGAAGAGTGAGAGCTTTTGCAGTGTTCTCTGTTTACAACTAAAGTATTATCAAGGACGCAATGTAAAGGGCAGATCAGAAAGTTACATTACTTAACACAATGTCACAATCATGTTTAGATGGAAAAAAGGATATGTTAAGCATTTTTTTTTTGAGGATGTGTAAATCACTTTCTTTATTAATACTTTGTGGCAAGCTACATATTTGAGCTCTGTAGGCCAGGTGTTTGAGAATCTTCTGCATTTCCATAGCCTTTGTATTTCTTTTTCCTCAATTACTTTACAAAAGTTATTATATAGTGGGAGAGTATTCTCAAACTGACCTTTTTATTAGGTTTCTATGTACAGCAGAACTGTTGGTTTGTTTTTTTTAATTCAAGATATATTATAAGACAATTTAAGTGTCCATATACAGTTTTAGTGTGTCTTTTTAGCGATGGGACTTTTTTTAACTGACTCTTAAGAAATGGCATCTTGAGAGTGCCATCTAGAAGATGAAACATGAAAAACTCTAACTTCACCCAAAAAAAGAAAAGATTAACTTATCTTGTGTATGTATGCATCTTATGTTCCAGTCTCGTTTCAGTAAGCAGTGTCTCCTTGTGGGTATAATTTTGAAAGCAGTGGCAGCAGCTTTTAAGGGATCTAGAGAACAGAACATTAAGATAGGAGTAGTGCAGCCAGTAGTAGCAGTGGATTGTCAGGAACTGATTGATAGGATTGTGGAACTTTGACTCATCCAGCGCTGGCAATAAACCTAGCAACTCTGCAGGTCTGTTCTTCCAGTTGTTGAAATGGTATAGTGCTTACTGTTTTATAGGAATGTTGTAAAATACTGAAATGTCAAATTCAGTATGTTGTTTATAATTAAAAGGTCAGATCCTATCAGTTCTTGTCCCTGTGATACCGCAACCATTTCTTAGGTAAGAAAATGTAGTAACTTGACATTTCTAGTAGTAATGTTCGGTTACAGTAACTTGTAAATCCAGATCAGTGGGCGTATCCAAGTAACAAAAAGTCTAGGGATGCTTTTTTAGTGTTTCCAGTAAGCATCTAGATGTTCCTTCCTTCACTGGCTCTGTAAAATGCTATTTGTTATTCTGGGTAGAATTCAATAACATGCAGTCTTAAATTTGCACCTGCATTCTCAGTAGTCCTTTTCAGGTGAAATCCCAAGCCATAAATAGGTGGTAATAAACATGACATGGTCAAGTCCATTCTTCACATAAGCTGTTAAAATAATATGAATGTATATTGTTTGAGCAAAACCAAACAAAATCAAAAATTACTTTCAGTAAGACAGATTTTTTTTTTTTAAATAAAAATTAGTTTTCCTTGGATGAAGAAAACAAATCTGGTAAATGACTGCAAGTCTGCTGCCTAAAAACTCAAATCTGAACTTTGTACCACTCATAAAACGGAAACACTTTAGCTCAATTTAGAATAATATATTGGTCTGCAGAGGAAGTGCATACTGAACCCTGCTGTCTCAAGTACACAGTCAAGGGGTGTCTAATATGAAACGTGTTGGACGCATGCAATAAATCCGAAACGCGTGGAGGTGAGCAAAGGGCCCCATCTGCTCTGTCCTAGAGCATGCTTAACTAGGGTTGTCATGGTCTTACTATTAAATTGGAATCTTTCCCCTAATCTTTGACTTGGACATGACCAGATTTGCAAGCAGATTTACAATTTTCACTAATTTTCTTACCATGACTTCAAAACATACTTAACAAAACTACATTCTGGACTTTTTCAAAGGGAGATTTACTTTTCTGCAGCTGTTTCCCATAGATCAAACTCTTGCTTGAAGGTGGAGTTTTTAAAACAGCATGAAGATGAACTTGGAATCTTAAACTACTCCCCACCCCCAGCAAATTATAGTTCAAGAAGCATCAAAAAGTTATTTTCATAACCAACCAGAAGTAGGCTGCACACACTGCAGAGGTTGGCTTATGTTAAAGATAAGTATTTAATGGAAACACTTCCACATGTGTATATACTGGCTCATTAAACTATTTCTAGATACTTAATCTGCTTCTATTTCCACAAAATAACTTGAACCTTCTCTGCTCTCTAGCATCTTGAATGTGTTGGAATTTTTTAACCCTTTTTTATTTCTTCTAATCCGAATGTTCCTCGATTAGTAAGACTTCAGACCCCAGAAATACTGTCGTTATTCAACTTTGATCATGAAGTTGGACAAATCCTAGGCTTCTTAATTTTTAATGTTTTGTATTGTTTGGGCTTTTAATTCATTCTGTTTTCTTTGTGCACACTTTTCTTAATTAGGAACAAATCATCCCTTTAGCTTTCTGTTAAGAAAGTGTAATTCTGTTGACCATACTTTCTTGGAGAAGGAGCCATACCTTCCTGATGTTTTTGCTGACATAAATTTGATTGGGTGTTCTCCTGTTGAAGCATTGTGTGCAGCTGGATACACATAGAAATGAAAATGGGAGGGAAATAATTTTTGTGCTTTTGAAAAGTGCACTGTACTATGTTGAAAAGGAAAATTATTTATTTTTGTTTATGGTAGTTAAGAAAGGTAATAGAGCAAGGTTTCTTTCACTTTTACTTACAGTTTTTTGTGGTGTTCAGAATATCAAAGCTTTTGCCAGTGCTTTAAACCCCACTGCATCTTCTGTCATTTTATGAAAGTGATAAAAAGACAAATGTCTAAAAAGTTTATGAAGAACACCTGTAGGAAGATAGAAAAGATTATATAAATCTCTGTTGCTAATTCCGAGAGCATTTTCCATTGTGACTTCTGTTTTCCTGGGGGGCAGTTTACTAGAAATAATATTTGAGGCCTTTACTCCCTACTTAAAGGATTGGCTAAGAATTAATATCCTTTCTTTCTGCCTCGTATTTGTTATGTAGTAATAGTTTGTGGTGACATGGTGTAGGGGAGGGGTAATTAGGTACTGTGAGACGATATTATAAAAATATTAATATATAATTTATTAACATTAAGTAATCAGAACTCGCACCACCCCCTACCACCATTTAATAATAACAATAGTAACAGGCTCTTAGCAACATTATGGAAACAATATACAGGTTATAACAGGATCTGGAAATAACTGTTAAATATATATATTAACAGAACTC
>WBNM01028968.1:0-74771 GCA_013399055.1 Ramphastos sulfuratus | reverse complement strand
GGCTTGGCCAGCTCATCTGCCAGCTCTCTCAGCACCCTAGGATGGATCCCATCCGGTCCCATGGACTTGTGGGTGTCCAAGTGGCTCAGCAGGTCCCGAACTAATTCCTCATGGACTTCCAGGGCAACACACTGCTCCCCGACCCCATCACCCAGCTCGAGAGGCCACTTGTCCTGAACTCCTCCCTCCTCACTGTTGAAAACCGAGGCAAAGAAGGTATTCAGGACCTCAGCCTTTTCCTCATCTTCAGTTATGGTGTTCCCATCCAGGTCCAATAAGGAGTGGAGGCTCTTCTTGCCCTTCTTTTTAAGGGCCCTTCTTTTTAAGAAGGGATTCCAGAAACCGTACTGGTTTAACACTGTGTTGGTGTTAATGGTGATTTAAAATAAAAAGCCATTTCTTGTGGTATAAGCTTTGAGGGGATTTGTTTTCATAATAGATACAGAAATCAGATGTCCCTGCCATGGTTGTTTGGTGGCAAGATAAGGGCACACTGTTCTGTGGCAGAAAAGACTCTGTTTTGGCTCTGACCTCACCACAAATTCAGAACTGTCTGACTGGTAGCTTGCCTGCATGCAGTTGTCCAAAGCAGGACAGATAGATATATTCCTACTTTTATATGCATGTATTTTATGTGATGTATAGTACTGGAGAGGCTGTGTTTTTGTTTTCCAAGCCTCACCAATCATATTAAACTGATGTTAACACTATATGTATTGTATTTTACCAAAAACCATAACATCACTATGATAGTTTAGACATGGGTGTCCAAGGAAGGTAACAGTTCTGGTTTGCCTCTAAAACCATAATAGTAATCTGGATATGGTGCTCTGTATCTGAATAAAAGTGTTTGCTGCCGAATGGACAATGGCCAATTTAACAGAGTGCTTTTTCTTTTCAATTAATGTATTTTTAGAAGGAAAAAGAAAAATCTTAACTGTAATCTTTTAAGACCTAGAATGTATTTTTCAAATATCCTTTCAGGCTTGCAATCCGTGAAGCTTCAACTATCTCTGTACAATTACAGCTTCAGATGAACTATAAACTCTTAAATTAAAATTACAGGCTTCTTTCTAAGAGTAATAAAGGATTAGAGACAGTTGGAAGCAATTTCAAGGGGGAACTCTACAAGGAAAGATTTGCCAAGGATTTGAATATAGGTGCAAATCTCAATGTAATACTTTTAGCGCTTTATTTGCTACCTGAAACACACCACAGTGAATGAGTCCTGAATAGAGTGGTGGAATTGTTTAGGGTTGGTTTCTGTTGTAATTCTTCTTCAAAGCGATGGTAATATTTCAGTATTGCAGTGATCCAAGATAATGGTCCAGTGGCCCTTGCAAGTGTGGCTTTATGCATTTTAACCCCCCATAACTTTTATGTTGGAAACTGCTTTTTCTTACGTTCTTTTCTTTCTTTTCTAGTGGTTTTTTTCATCACAGTTAACCGCGCTCTACTTGGAAGACAATACTGTCTGACTAGCTTCTCTTTATTTTTTGTGTTTAATACTTGCTGTAGTGTCTTTAATTCATATTCAGTCAGAATGAGTTTTATTAGGTGCAATTTTCCCTTGAATTTAAATTTTTCTAATCTGTCCCTAGACGATCTCAATGCAACACATCAACACTGTGTTCTGGCTGGTTATTCACCTCGATTCAGCTCAACTCACAGAGTGGCAGAGGTAAGTATCAAAAATAGTTGGCTGTTTGGTCATTCATTAGCAGTAATGTTCTTGCACCATGTATGTNGCAGGAGAAGCTCTCTCGACCTACTAGCCACACCCTTTTTAATACACCCCAGAATGGTATTGGCCCTCCTGGCCACAAGAGCACATTGCTGGCTGATGATCGACCTCCAGATCCTTTTTCCCTTCGCTGCTTTCCAGCAGGTCAGTCCATATATATATGAGTGGCTGTATATAGCTTTGGTTTGGTGATTTTTTTTTTTTTAATTGTATCTTTTATAGTGTTCAAGAGGAACGTTGGAATACATATTTGGACAATGTGAATTGGCACTCCAGAATTTACAAACTGGTTCTGATTCAATGGCTTTATCTTTGAAATCACTGGAACCTGCAGTTGTAAAGCAAGCAGAAGAAATACATAATGAGGTGAGATGATCTGCACTGACAATGCCTTGGCTAGGTTCTGAGAGATGCAGTCTGCTTCTGGAATTAATGGCAGTTAAGAGTGTTCTGCTGCTCACAAGCGTTGCTTTGTATGTGCTTTATATATGTTTGAAATGTGTTTTTAGGACCTTTTAACATAGCTACAGTAATTCAGATTCACTTCATTCCTATGAAGTTTTCTATTTTCTGTATTTAGATCCCTCTGCTGGTAGAGTATAAGAGTAGTTCTAGTAGCATTACATGAAATTTGATGGTGTGGTGGACAAATCAAACTACTCTAGCATTTCTTCAACAGAAAAAAGAATCAGAAGGAAAGAGCAGGTAGAATTTTTCAGTTGCTAGTCAACCATTTGGCAGTGTTTTTACAGAATGCTAGGTGTGGCACAATTTTAAGTACCTGCTTTAAAGTATATTCTGAAGAAAATATAGTGGAAATACGTGCCAGGAACGTACTTAAGCAGGTCATTCTGTGCTACAAAATACGCAAGTGTAACAATGCACTTTACTCTGAAACTGGCTGCACTTTTTATTGCATGAAGTACAAATGTGTACTCTTAAACACATTGATTTGACAAATGAACTGGAAATATCAGACAGTGTTTTGGGAAACTAAGCAGGTCATTTTTCTTCTGGTATAGAAGTAGACAATATGACAAAAAATACAATTTGAACTTATTCTGTGTTACTGGATAGTGTCAGGAATTTGACACAGTGGACTGGATCTTCTTACAAGGGCAGTGTTGCTACAAGTAATAAATTTAGTAGTTTGATTTTTTTTATTTTTAGGAAAAGTTAGAGAATGTAGTCAATGCTATGCATTAACAGTTTAAAATGACAGATTGAGGTTGGGTCTGGAAAGCTGTCCTACCTGAAAAATCTTTCTGCTCTTCCTAACTCTGTAGCTCTGATGGTCATTTCTCTTCGAAACAGCACCTTTCTGAATCATTTTTTTGCTTAAATATCAGTGGGTTGTTTTTTTTTTTATTTTTATCAATCCTGTGTTCACATAGTTAGTAGGAGCTGTGCTGTATTTCTACTCAGATGAATATGATCACTATTAGAAATACACAGGTAACTTTCACTCAGAATTTGTGTAAACTGTTTAAATTGCTGTCTGCTGAAAAAGTTAATATTCTGCATTCTTACTAAAACTTCCTAGAAGACCTTTTTATCTGTCTTCTGCTCACAGTTGGTAAAACTGAGTATAGTGATGGCAAAAGATTTGCACCATTTCCTTTTAGCAAAACAGCTTCTAGAGCAATTTAAAGAAGTCTGATGCATGCAGGGTTTTACAAAACATCAATCAGGCTCAGTCCATAAAACTACACGCATATGTGCTTCGCCCAGCAAGGGCCACATGCGCAGCTGGTGTAAATTTGCACGGCTCCTTTAACATCAAAGGCATGTGCCGTGTACATCAGGTGAGAGACTAGCCCCTGGTGTTTGCAGTCACCTGAATAATTTTGCTATGTGACATACAGGGATGTTTCCTGTTATACAGATGGGGTATACTGTAACAGCAACCATTGCTTAGTCTGTATGTATTGCACACTTAGACTTAATAGATGTGTTGGGTATATATTTCATTTGAAAAGTGAATACTCACTACTTTTTTTTTTTATTCTAAGGTCACTTCTTTACTTGAAGGATAATTTCTGTATTTTGAAGTGCTACTTACATTTCAGTTGTTTGCTACACAGGAAGGCAAAATTACTAGTAGCTTATGACTGTGGTAAATGTACGTTTCCTTTTCAAGCATCACTGAACCGAAAATGTATCTGTGAGGCTAATGCAACTTTTTTGCATATAAAAGCTTCTTACCTTCTTTTACTCACTGTAGGATGATTCTTTCTATTTTCAGGTACTAATACATGTTTTAGGTTTCTATTTTTGCAGGCAGGTGAAGAAGACACTTTTTGTTTCTTTAAAGAATCAGACTTTTTACTGATGAAAACGAGTCTTCCATTTGATCCACGTAATCAGAATTTGGTCAGTGCTGTAGTGTTTTGTTTTGGTGGTTTTTTTTCCTCCCTTAGTTAGTTAGTAATTTTAAATAAGACAAAATCATATGAAAAGCCAAACATAAAATTAACAAACTGCCCAATTTTGCCTGTGCATTTCTGTCTGATACAATGATTTCCATGCTAGTTCTAAATATTTTTGTGATTTTTTTTTTTTTTTTTTCTATTCAAGTTCATGATCCTTGATCCAGATGAAATTAGGTAGTATGCTTATCTCTAGAAGTGGTGCTAAATTTGTTTGCAAACAACTGAGGCTCTTCAGAGAGTTTCATACAGATACTTAGATGTATTCATTGTTCATTATTCTTTATCTTCCTGAAAGGCCACAGGTTGTTTTGTTTTTTTCTAACTCCTCTTGGTGGCACCTCTGAAGTAATCATCAAAAGTCATTAACCAGAACACAACCATCACAATGCCATCAGGCTACACGTGACTAAGCTAAAATACAGTACTTCAGCAGAGATTCACGGTCTGTGCTCAAATTAACTGCTTTGCCAAATGAGGACTGGATGAATTATCTGTATCTGCTAGAGGGAAAAAGTTTAAGAGCAAGTCTGAAAGAATGAGGTATGGTTCTGTGCCTTTCCTTCTGTATTCCTGGGCAGGAAAATTGACTTGCTGTACTAATAAAGTGAGTTTGAACAGAAGATCTGAAGCACAGGTGGGGACTTTGCTTTTTCTGGGTTTGTGTTGGGCAGAGAAACCTGTAAAAGAAGTATGGGAAAGTATCTATGGGATGTCTTTACTGATGTTAAGTTTTCCAGAGTTGTTTTGTCAGAGCCCTGCCTTGAATGCCTTGACAGAGGTGTTTCTGTTAAAAAAGTAAAATATAACCTGCAGAGGTTTTTAGCATCTCTAGTGGGCAGACAGATAGAAGTTTAGTATTTCTTTAGACCTAGCCTTGTTGCTCTGATCTCTCTACCTAAAACAGCCTTCAAAGGAATATCTGAGTAATTGCAAAGTATATGCTGTTCGTTAGATGTGTGAGTCACTTCATTCCCAGTATGTACTTTGTAGCTGTAAGTAGAGATAACCTTAATCAAGAGTGTTCATGTGCTGCTTGTCTGTGTACCTTATGGGCTTGAAGTCTGACCAGATAGTTTCAGTCACAGGGTGTCTGGTGAACAGGGTGTTACTGGGTGAACAGAAGTGATTACCTAGATGGCTGTGAAGTATGGTAGCCTAACGAGGCACATACAGAGGCTGAAGTTGCCCTTTAAGCAATGGGTTGCAGTTTGGCCAGTGATAATTCATTCTGAAATAAATGATCTTGCAGAGTTCATTGAAGTGAATCTCTTACTCCTACTGAATCACGCTTGACTTTCCAAAATATGTACACCTACTGGGTATCCCAAACAGCAACAAGAAACCTGGGGAAACCCATTGGCAAGTATATACTGTTTAAATTAGTAAAACATTGCTGGACAAATTATGTCAACACTTATGTATATAAAAATAAATCTGCAGAAAAGATCATTGCTAGTCTGTTCTTCACATTTCAAAGACAATTTGTTTTCCTTCCTCTGAGTAATGCAAAATCTGGTAGCAGTTCATGTTGTGTGAGGTGGTTTCAAGACTTCTTTATTTACCAATGCCAAAGTAATAATCATGTTGTCTATGATGTAAAACACTACCGTCAGTTGTTTTAGCATCTGGGAACTGTGTTAAAGTAGCAGGCTTTAAAATAAGTACTGAGTTTTGAAACATTAATGAATTGTCCTCATCAGGGTTTTGGCTCAGCCTTAATTATCAGATCTTGTTTGCCATGAGTAAAACTCAAGGCTGAACTGGTTGCTCTGTTGCTTGTGAGAGACAGTCAATTTTGCCTACAGCAAATCTATTTTTATGGCAGCGGTAGAAAAATTTGAGAGTGGTAAATGCACTGGGATGTAGAAAAGTCTGGGGTAGCTAAGTTGAGGGTATATGGCATTAGACATTGAGGTCACGGCTGAGAACAGACAGTGGTGTCTGCAACCCAATGAAGCTTAATATGTTTTAGCATATCACAGGAAGATGACACCATGGTTGGTGGCTGGCTAGTACAGCAGAGAGAAAATATGGGTCACCTACATGTGTGGCTCTTAATAACCAATACTTTAAAATAATTGACTGAGGAGCACTGTGTCACAAAATGTCAAATGCTACTCTTGGCCTTTTACTACCCAGTATTGACTATAACCTAAAATCAGCCTTTAATCATTATTTAATGGACAACTTGAGATTAGACACGAGGCCTGATTCTGAGCTTACTTCCACTATTATGAGTCATAAATGAAAATTTATTTGGATGTAAAAATTGCTCCACAAACACTCAGCATATGTGTTTTTATGTGTTAATGTTTCAGCTTTATCCTGTTCACTCACTTTCTAGACTATCTAATAATAACTGAAGTTCTCTTTTAAATATATGGGAGTCTCCAGATCAAATCTCTTTGACAAAAATCCATTGCAAGAGCTATTAACCTAAGAGTTTTGTCACAGGAGATGAATGTTCTGTAACTTCAGTTCTGCTAAGACTGCAGCTGAGCTTTTTGTCTCTGGTGGGTTTTTTCCTGGTACAGCTGCTTCTTCTCACGGAAGGAGACAAGCCGACAGACGTGACTTCCCGTTGCAGGAAAGGATATTCCTGAAGAGTAGTCAATGAAAGCAACATGGCAGAGAACTTTGAGGAGACCTTGGAAAGCAGAAAGCATAGGTTCTTGTTAAAACATCAACTTAGTAATGGATATGGTGTAAAAATTGTTCATGTGTTAATTGAAAATACCAAGCAAACTTAGCATAACTGGAATCTGGAGATTTTTAGCATAACTAATTACTGATGCTTGCATGTATCTAAACCAAGGATAGAGTGGCGGTGAAATATCAGCATTGATTTGCCTCATCAAGGTGACTTTTGTTTTTTTTTCAAAGTCAACAGTTATCTGGTCAGAAATGAGAAGTGGGTTTTAAGTGGATGAGGCTAATCTCTTTTTGCTGGTCAGCAGCGATAAGACAAGGGGCAACAGCTACAAACTGGAACATAGAAGGTTTCACCTCAACATGAGGAGAAACTTCTTTACAGTGAAAGTGACAGAGCACTGGAACAGACTGCCCAGAGGTTGTGGAGTCTCCTTCTCTGGAAACTTTCAAAACCCACCTGGATGCATTCCTGTGCAAACTACCCTAGGTAATCCTGTCTTGGCAGGGAGGTTGGACTCGATCTTTGGAGGTCCCTTACAACCTCTAAAGTTCTGTGATTCTGTGAAGTGGCAGTTCAGAGCAGTGATTGGTCAGTAAGTTTGATGGTTAAGTTGATGGGTGAAACATCATTTTTACTCCCCAACTCCCATTTCATTAACTTGGTTTAGAGTTAAATGGAGACTTTGAGATGACTGTGATCACAGTTTGAGAGCCCTAGTGAATGGTAGTCCACATCATTGAAGAGATTCTTGTTATTATTTGGTATACTGACCTCTGAGGCCAGCTAATCCTGCAGAAAATTAACTGGCCTGTTGCTAAACTCTACCTCTTTCACTTGAAAGGCAGCTACTCTGTGTCAAGCTGTGTATTCTGTACAGAACTGAGATAGATTTAAAATTTGGCCAAGATGATGGACTTGAATTTGGCTGAAATGACATAGGTTAATGTAACAAATCGATATGATCAGTCAAAAATCAGACTGACTGAAATACTCTTGTGGTGATGAGCCATGTTCTAACATTGATTTTGAATGTCTGGATTTTTTTTTTTTTTGTTTCATTGATTATTGGTCTCACGTGATTCACTTCATGAAATATGTTTGCCAGACATCCTGAGTTCTAGTCTTTCTGTGGTAGATGCTTGCGGATACAATAGAAATGTGGAGAGGAGAGACCACTGAGTGCTTAGAACTCCGATCAAACTATCAATATGCTCAGCCTTCCCCAAACTGTGCATACTGGTTTTAGAAAACCATAACTTCACATCTCAGTACTGTGGAGGTAGCAAAATTCCTGTCAGCTTTTCTTAGGATGATATCAAACTTCATGGTAAAAAGTCTCTAGGCTACCAGTCAGTTTTTTTGATAGCATTTTAACATCTTTGTCTGCCAGCTAATGATGCTGTTGTATTTTGCCAACAAAGTTGCTTTAAGATCTTTTTTAGGCATTTCAAATTTAAGTATCTTCTATTGTACTTTTTAACATATACTGACCAAAGTGTTAATGGAACACATTTAGACTTCTGTAGCCATTCTGTTCACCCTTGCAGAAAAGAAAGCTTAGGTGACAGCTTTGGGCAGTTCTCTTTATTCTTCCACCTTGGCAGATTGTCTTTGTTTTGCATCATTGGAGCTGAGCAGGGATAAACAAAAACTTCTTTGTGGTACAAATAATGATTAAAGCAGCTTTGAACTCAGTGTGAAACATAACTACCACAACAAAGATAAATGCAGAATCCTAAAGACCAGACCTATAATTTACCATTAAAGGAAAAAAGGTTCAGTGGATATTAGGATAAATGGAATTATTTTGCTTAAATAATATTTGATGAGTTAGATGACTAAACCAGAATATAAATATCTAATATTTCTTGTCTTTAAGTTGATGGGCCGTGCATATATGTTTGGTTTTTTTTTAAAACCCCACTAGTAAAGTATTTTCTGGTTTTGATATTCTAGATAGAAATATTAGCTTGCTCCTGATAGGCTTCTTGTTGCTTCCATGGGGGATTTGTTTTCTTTTTAAAGCAGTTTCCATACAAGCTTTGTCCTAGAAAACTGTTGATTCAGATGCCCCAAACCTCTGCTCTTTCTCTTATGGGATGTGGACTCAATCTGCGTCGGGGAAGGCTGGTATGGTTGTGTGTCCAGCACACGAGACACAAAATGTGAGCAGCCAGGATTCCCCTGCTTCTGCCACCTCAGGATGCACCTGATCCAAATGAGACTGGGAGTCTCTGTGGGAATCAGAGGGCTGGGTGAAGAATAAGAAGCTATCCTTTATTATAATGCTGCACTTTAATTCTGTAGCAACTGACTAGGCTGCATGCTAGCAATCTTATCACTGCAAGTTTTTTCAGTCTTTTATATGACTGAAATAGTTTGAAACCCACAGCGTTAATCAAAACAAGCTGGAGTCGATACATGGCTGAATTGTAACCCCAAACTTCTCATATTCTTTGTACATGTATCACATGTAAAGAAAAGAGCTGAGTGTTGCACCTCTAGGTTTAGAGGGAGTAGCTCAGATCACAAGTTCATGTGAAATAGAACTACAGTAAACAACTGGATGGATTTACAAATAAGTACTTTGGTAACCTTCTCCTTTTCTATTTAATTGTTCAGCTATAGCTGCATTCATGCATTACACCATATCTGACCCAAATAATGCCCATAGATGTTTACAGTATCATCTGTTTCTATCTTGCAGGTTGAATTTGAATGGCTTAGGCAGTTCTGGTTTCAAGGCAAGCGGTATTTGAAGTGCACTGATTGGTGGCTTAAGCCTATGGCTAAACTGGAAGAATTTTGGAGAAAAATGGAGATTATGGTAAGAACTACTTTTAAAGTCTAAAACCTCTAGAGCTTAATTCTGAGAGAACTGACAATTATGTTTTTAATTGTACTGTAGTAACAGGATTTAAACTTTATTCGGAACATATGAAAAGTGGAATCAGCCTGCCACTGCCACTTCTTATATTTCTCCCCAGTAGCCAGAAGATATGTGAGCAGAATAAGATCCAAACCACCAAGATTTTAATTATTTCCTGACTTTTCTTGTTTTTAAAGTTTGACAGCCATGTAAGCTGACAGTCATATATTACATTACACCAATCAGTTCATGACACTATGCATTGTCAAGTTTATTCATTCAACACCCAGATAGATAATTTTGGTAGTGACAGCGGTGGCAAATGAATCTAAGGACACTTGAGAGTAAAATCTGATGTTCTGGAGATACAACTATGTGTCTGTAGTCCACCTGCACACTTGTGCCATAGCTAGAACCAACAAGATGAGATTAGTTTCTTGAGTAATTGTCGTGGTCTTGATTGCTGTATACTTGACAGTACATCAGTGCTTTCCTTGAAGACAGACTCAGTGACAAGCACTGTCAGCCCTCTTGCTGTTGCTGTCCAAGTAGAGACTCCTTTGGGAGATTTTGATACAATTGCCAGTGTGCCTACTTCTGTGTTTGTACACAGAAGGAACTATGTTGACAAACGTCTTACTCATATCATCGTCTGCATTGGAAGGTTCTTCTCAGTCATTTTTTTGCTGGTCACAGCATAAGTCTCAATTCGTAGTCAGCTTGAACAAGTTTGTAATGTAACCAAGGATGTGGAATAAGATCTGTAGTGGAGTTGTTTTTGAATCTCTGGAGGTATGGTGCAACAAGAATATGCTCTTGAGTTTGGAGGGAAGTGGTGTGACTTGCTACCTACTCAGATGTATTGTCAGCTTGGTGTCAGACTTGGAAAAGATGTGTGGAGAAGTGGGACTTCCATTTATTAAACGAGTTGCTGCAAGGAATCGGTGAACATTAAACTTTCCTACAAAAGGAGATAAATTATTTATCACTTGCTTATCTGTTCTTTGGTGGTTTGGGGTTTTTTTTCATCATTTTTGTGTTCTTATATGCTCACATTCTTGAATATCTTTAGAATTCAAGAAAAATCTTTTGGTTTGTTCTTCTTCCAAATGACAACTTAGTCCCTTGTAACATAGGCTTAGATGAGGTAGAGACCAAAATGCTTGATTGTTATTTTATATCCATTGTGTGTCGAGAACATGTCAAAACAGCAAACTCAGAAATCCTCGGGGGTTTGGTTTTCTGCAGTTGGTGTGATGTTACCATGTGGCTCTAATTAGAAACGTGGTGGCATCAGTGTATCTCCTTTCAACAGGCCTTGGGATGATATTTGTCAGCAAATTCAAAGTTGGGCCAAGACAGAAGCTGTTTCTAATTTAAAATTTTAAAATTGCTTTAATGTTTTATGACTTAAAACATATTAATCACGATTAATTTCAGCTATTGAAGGAGACAGAAGAGAACTTTAATTGAGAAGGTCTGTTTTATTGAGTCTCTAAGTAAATTTGATGCTTACTGTATTTGGGACTTTAGGGTGGGTGGGGTGGTTTTGGATTTCATCTACGTTTTGTCCTTTTAATGTTTCACAAAATGACAGTAGGGGGCAATGTTGAGCCGCGGTTTAATGCAACAACAGGCACTGACTTCATAAAATTACATAGAAATGTAGCATTAACATCAAGAATTATCCCTGTTGCTTCAAGTTAGCTGTAATCTCTAAGATTCCATAACACAGGAAATCAATTGCGGGTTAACAAATTCAAGAGCAATTCAACATAAAAAGTGCAGCGTTTTGGTGCATGCTTAGGTTTCACAGCATTAGGTTAAATAAAAAAAAAGTATTTCTGAAGGTACTCAGTCATCTACAGGTGATTCTATTTTTATTTTGTACAAATTTATAATTTTAGCTGGATGATTCTTAAGAAAAAAATAGTGTCAAAGTGCTGAAAGTAAAAATGTCTTAGAATTGTTGATTTTGTTTCAGAGGTATATTATTTCTGAAAAAAAAAATGTAAGCAATATATATTTTTCTTAGTGTGTGAGCTGAACAACTCTTGACCTTTTTTTTGTGTCTAAAGTGATGTAAAAGTCAGTTTTGGGGTCCTTGTGTGCCTTTTTTCTCCCGTTGTTGTACTAAAGCATTCAAAAGGAAGAAAAGAAAGTTTCCAAAACAATTTCTGATTCTGCTCATTGCATTTACTTCAGGGTCACAGCAGAATATGATACTGCAGGAAGTTTAATCCAGTGTCGCCAAAGCTTTGGACTCTGTTTAATATTTTTGTACCTTATAGCAAGCACACTATTTTATCATCATGTTTATTCCTGGCATTTCTTTCCCTGAGGATAGTTTTACTTAGAGCTCTCTCTTGTGATGTAAATGTTAAACCTTTCATTCGAATGACATTCTGATAAAACATCGCATTTCCCACAATATTACCTCATGAATTGATGAACCATTAAATCCAAAGCAGTTTAACCAATCTTCTACTTTTCCTTCCTCCACCGTCCCCCCTTGAAAACATGAAGGCTATTCAAATGTTTGAGGTTTTTTGGTTTTGTTTTTTTTAAAAGTCATTCAAGATTAACACATTATCACCTGCAACATCAGGATAAATGCTTGCTGAATTCAAAGGGAGTGTTACCATTTGAAAAAAGACTGTACAAGCTTTGCTTCCTGGGTAAAGAGAAGTCTGAAAAGCTGAAATCTCATGTGATGTGAGGAACTCTTGCTGTAGCTGTTCTGAGATGCGGTGGAGAGACAATTTGTCTCTCAGGGTCTGATATCATGCAAACCTTGCAATCTGACATTTATTTTAGCTATGAAAATCTTTTAATGTTCTACCAAGTCAGTAAGAATGGCTAAAATCCTGCAGTCTGCTTTGATTTATTTTATTTTGGACTGATTCACATTTTAAGATGTAAAATTGTTTTGGTTTTCGTTGGGTGTTTTTTTTTTGGGTGTTTTTTTTTTTTGTGGAATAAAAAGTAAACAATCTATATGTAAATATTGAATCTTTAAAGACTGTTGTAGCGCATCTAGACTTCTTTTTTTAAAAAATAAAGAAAATATATGAAACCTTGGTTGTGTTCTACAGTGTGAATAGTATTTCCTATTTTGACAGTCCATTTAGCAATGTAGCAATGTATTTATATGGCAGTTGGCCTTAATAACCTTTATTGACTTTAGCAGGTAAGAGCCAAGACTGGGATTATTAAAATGTATCAGTTTCATTGTAGTATAAAATCACAACATATATAATTATGTTAGGTAGGTTAGGCTCCATTTAATCCCACTTATTTATGCAGGAATTTGGCAAGATGAAAAAAAAAATGTAGACTTAAAATAGCAAGAAGAGCATGACTGATTTGGAGTTGTAACAGCAGAACTCTTTTGCCTGCAATAAAAGGTCTACTTAAAGGAATGAAACATAAATGGTAAAGGACTGGGTTTTTTTTTGTGTGGTGTTTTTTTTTTTTTTTTTTAATGGTGTAACTGAAATACAAGTAATCGTTACACCATTTGTTTCACTGTTTGGCACCCTAAAACACAGCTAATGATAATGAAATGCAGTGCACCTTTTAATTTGTAAATGTAGTGTGAAAGCAGAAGTGGGCAGCCTCTGACTGGTTACAATGAGCAAAGTGGTGTTTCATACAAACTGATCTTCCTGAACAGCTTTTGTTTTGGTTTCTAAAACTTTTTTTTAAACTTTACTAGTCATGTTGTTATTACTGTTCTTCTCAATGACATGCTTCTATCAGTTTTTACAGCTAAATGGAAATCTGAGAGCAAGGCTATTTTCTTCTAATTTTTTTTTTCTTTTTTTGAGTTCTATTTCATTATTCACTACTATTTTTACATATGAAGTGTGCCATAGTTTCAGCTGTAAGCCACTATTTCAGGGGCTTACAGCCTGACAGTTAGAATTGAGTCTAGGCTACAAAATCTCAGCCCAAGGCCATAATATATTTTTTAAAATTTATTTTTATCCCCCAAATTAAAACAGGAGTTTGAATATGTAATTAAATCAGAATATTGCAGTTACAGAATAACCATGAAAAGCTTTAAGACAAATATGCTTTTAAAAGAAAACCTCTGAGACTTGTAGACTTTGGCACTCGAAATAGCTAGCCAGTTATATGTATGTGTGTGTGTATATATATATGTTAAATAGCTGCTGTGATCACAAACAGGCTGGTTGATTGTTTAGCTTTTTCTCAGAAAATGCAAACAACTGACATGTGAATTGGTTTGACCTTGTCAGCCAAAACTCAAAATCTAAGGTATTATTTTATTTCCTCCTTTAGCTTTCCCATTGAGCTCCCATACTGATACTGCAGCCTTTACTGGAGGGCCATGCGGTGATGGGTGATCCTATTTACCTAATGAGCTGTGAAATGCAGGCACAACATGGCAGCTCAAAGACCCAAATTTCTTGTCTTTTGAGGCTCTTCTTATCTGTGTAGGCCAGATCCTTTAAATAAATGTATTTTGGGCAGTTTATATTTTATGTACACGAGGAGCCAGATGTTTCTGGAAATGTACCTTTTATTTTCAACAACAACAACAAATCTTGATCCTGAGGACTTGTTTTTAATATTTCTCTTTACATATATGTATGTATGTAATTTTTTTTTTGCACCAATTTCCTTGACCCTAATTGTTCTAGCTGCCAGAAATGGGAGAAAACATTCAGCATTGTATGTAGCAGAATNTGTACATTATTAGCAGCTTGTAAGTGAACAGGAAAATAGAACTGTAATGACCAAATCTGCTAGTCTTGCCATTAGAATGAGCTCCATCCATTAATCTTTCAGGAAAAAAAAAAAAAATTGCAATTCTGAGGGAATTCAGACTTAAGCTTCCAAAACAAAGTGTGTGCTGAAAGCACAAAGGACTGTGTTTATGATTCTCTTTGAAGTGTTTTTGCAACAGGATAAGGAAAATTTTAGAAACTGTCTGATAGTGTTCAGGGTAAATACTTAAACCCCTTTAGAGAATTTCACACACAGATACTGTGCAGCAGAAAAAAGGATACTTATGTTTCCTAAAGCTGCTACAGCCTACAGCTTTGTACTTAAAGACAGAGGTGTTGAATAGAATTCTACTGAGGATACATCCAGTGACAATATCTAGAGGAACATCAGAGCAAACCAATGGATAGCACTTTCTATTTTTAACCCTTATGTGAGCTGGTTGAGATCTAAGCTGTGTTGATATGAACTACTCTAACATTTCAGTTATAAGCTGGAATTGTTAAAAGGGCAGTCTCCCGACTCACACAGCATACTGAGAATGACACTAAAGCCATTCAGGTTTAGTGTAAACTGGCATAAGCCAGGGGAAGTTAAGGACAGTTTCTGTCTTATGAGAAGGTGAGATGTGTTTGTGACAGCACAAATGGGAGAGTCATGGGTGGCTTGTGCACCTGTGCATGTGGTGTGGTTGATGGTGTGTGCTGCACCAGATGGTGCAGAGGAGCTGGGCATGCTGTTTCATTCTGCATTCCCTTCTAGGTGGATTTGCACCAGTTACAAGGTTGATGTTGTAGGTGTTCTTGTGCACACCTGCATCTTGGTGAGCTTCTGGACAGCTAGAATTCTGCTGTCTTGTGCTTTACCCTTACTCTAATAGGGCTGCTTTCACTGTATTTTTATACCATTGGATGTGTACAATTGTGTGTAGTATACATGTACTTGCATGTGAAATGGGTTGTTTAATACTAAAAAATATACCTATATTTAATGCTCAGTCAGCAGAAACAAAAAAATTTGCATCTAAGTTACACTCCAGCCTTATATTTGAATTTTGTACATGACTGTCTTTGTCTCAGCTGAGCACTGCAGGTTGCACAGCATGACAGGTGAAAGTGCTCTCAGAGTGGATAGGCTAACAGACATGGTCCATAGCATGTATGTGAATATATAGCTGCATATGCAGTTGTGTGCAGAAGCATATGTTGGAGATTTTAACTGTATCACCTACTCTAGGCAATCCTGCTCTGGCAGGGGAGTTGGACTAGATGATCTCTATAGGTCCCTTCCAACTCCTAACATTCTGTGATTCAGTCTCATAATTCTTTATGTAACTTCTGGATCATAAATTTACATTTAGAAAAGGTGTTTATAGGGAGTGGGTACTAGGGGCAAATGCTTGCAATTTTTGGCAGCAGGAATATGTTAAGAAAAGAGTTTAGAAAGCATTGAATGTTTGGTAATACTGCCAGTTACACAGTATTTGGCAGAGGGGGAAATGTTTAGATCATAGTTCCTGCTGCATCCCTGTGCATCCAGTGTCTGTCCTGGAAGGTTATTTTAGATCTTGGTGTTGTCCTTTTTGTTAATGATAACAGTGTGATTGATTTCAGTGAAAGCAGATTTGGTATGGTGGGGATAGTGTGGATTGTATAAAAAGGTGTGGTGTTTCAATCTTTTTGTCCAGAACCTTAGGTGGACATATACTGGAATAACAAAAATATTTTCATCAGAAGGATATTTGTCAAGGCTTATTATTTGCTGTGGAAATAATGAAGTAGTAGTATTGGGCTATTCTTTTACTCATCCAATTATTCTTTGCCAAGCCTTTTGTAGAAACCCATTTCATAGGTTTATAGAATACCAGATTGGAAGGGATCTCAAGGATCATCTAGTCCAACGTTTCAGGGTGAGAACACTTCCTACTAGAAGAACTGAATAAAAGACCATATGTGAGCAATGAGAATATAATTTCCTGAAAATAAAATTATTCTGTATTTTTAAAATTTTTTGTATTTATATGTTATACAGAACTTGATTAATTATAGTTGAAGTGGTTTCTAGTTCTCTTTTATGCAATCACAGAAGTGATCATGATGGAATTGATGAATTTGTACATTGTGTATGCATGTTTATGGACACGCTACATAGATACAGGGAAAAAATAGTTGGTGTTCAAACTGTGCATTACAGTGGTTTGGCAGGAACAATTCTTGCTATGATTACTATAAACTGGGGAAAGTTGTGATTCTGAATGGAAGTGAAAACAAATGGCAGCATGACTAAAATGCCACCATCTACATTGCTGTGCACTTTTTTTTTTTAGAGTGCAACTAGTGTTACTAAACATGGTTTTATTACTATTGTATTTTAGTGGCTATGTAACCACTGTAAAATAGAATACAGCTGGTTTACTGTACAAATGGATTTTGCAAGTAAAGGAGGAGACATCTTCCAAAAAGCTGCCATGGCTGCCTTGATTCTTTTCTTTTTTTTTTTTTTCTTTCCTGTTGTGTCATCAGTCCTAACAAGATCATGAGTGAACAGTGTTCTTGCAATGTGTTTTTTAACAGTTACTTCATCCTTCATCAAAATTACACCTCTCTTTTTATATCTCAAGAAATAAAACTTGGCTTCAGGACTTGCCATGGAAAGCATTATGGTTTGATTGATTAGGTGCTAATTCTTTCACTGACCTTTTATTTAACTTGTGCAAGTGACTTAAGTGTGGTTTTCAAAATCAGTGTGGAAATCAAAAGTTGAGGTCTTACTTTGGTTTTAGATTACAGACTATTTCTGATCTTAAATTCCTCATCAATAAAGCAAGGCTACGTTTGTTTTTTTTTTTTTCCTGTGACTGAAAAAGAGTTACTTATTGGCTATGTGCTAGGGAGACAATATTTGGCAGCTGAAGGAACCCAACAAATTTCTGCCTCCCCTCTGCCATGATTAGAAATTATACAATTTGGGCCATGTCTAAGATTTTTTTTTTTTTTTATTATTTTCAGATAGGCAAGTTATGTCCACTTGACCAAGACGGAAGGAGCTTACTGTGTTTTGGCTGACCCCCATTGTCTCCTGGCAGTTCCTAGTTGTTGCTCTCAGGAGCTTTTGAGTGAATATTTCTTTTTCACTTTTTGTTTCTAACTACACATGCTTCTGCTTAATAATCCTGAAGCTGTAGACATAATATAATGTTTACTATTCTGCAGTAAGAAGATAATTACTGGCTTTTCTCAAGTGTCACTAGTTAACATCAGGTTTTGGCAGCTCTCCTTGGGCTGCGAGTGAATCTGAATTCTATATAATTCCCACAGCAGTGCCTCGGATATAAAGTTTAAGTGTAGCAAATCTTGTAAATTATTCCTGTAAAATAATGTGATTGTTTATCACAATCAGACTAATGGTTTCTCTTTTCATAGGATTCATTTTGAATTTCTGTAATGTAACAGAATGATTAAGGGAATGGTGACAACAGGCCAGGTTGTTGCTTGTGAATAGGAATGGCATGAGAGGAGCTGTGCTCAAGATGAATCTGACTTCATGCTTAGCATGCACAATTCTGCAAAGTGCACTGTTAATGGCTGGGAGTAGTGCATCAGTTCATGTTGTCTAGCTGCCTAGGGATCAATATAATTGTGTAATAAACTGAAGTGATTATTTTATTTTTATGTGTGTGTATATATGTATGCATATATACACTGCTAATAATTATATTTTAGCTTGATCTTCATGCTGCGTGCTACATGCTAATGGATTAAAGCTTCACTAGCCAGATGGAAGGTCAATTGTTTTGTCAATGCTGTGGTGGGATGCAGCTTGGATAAGTGAATTATAAGATTTTTCTTGTTGTTTAAACACACAGCAGAGTAAATTTACTCGTTGTCATCCTTTACTGATGCCTCTCATATTCTGCCCAAGGTCATGCTTCCATTAAGTGAAATAGGAGTTTTTATCCTGTAATCATTTGCACAAAATTCACTACTTTGCTCAAAACCAGTGATTGGTTGTGTTGCTGATGGAAGATTTGGACAGAAATTAACATTAGCCTGTACAAACCACATTAGAGTGATGATGTGTAGAGCACTTTGTACACAAAGGTTGTACTTCCCAGAGTTCCTTGAACCCACAGAGTACCTGAAAATCTTTTTAACAGCTAAGCTTTGTATTTCTGTATTCTCTAACAGAGAAAAGGAAGGAGCACTATGGCATTACAGTAGTAATACATTTATCCCCAAGGAAGCAGGGATGTAGTAACATGAAATTAATTTTATATTGTGTTTATGTAGATGGTCCTTGCAAAGGCTAATACAAGTCTTGCCTGTATCAAAGGCTGAAATTATGTTTTTAAAAGGATTAAAAATATGCATAATTAGAATTATTACCATTTCTCACTTTTTGAAAGTCTTCTCCTGTAGGTGATATCTTTATTAATAGAAGCTTACAGTAACTGACTTTGTCTCTCAGAGAAGTGACGCAGAGAAAGGAGAGGTTACCATGTAATTACAGTTTTTGCAGTCAGGGCTTTTCAGACCATTATTGCATTACTGATCTTTTGTTGGCTTTCGCACAGGACATACGTAAACCACGTCTACATTCATGGTTCAATTCCATAGGTGGTCATTACGCTAAAGGCATTGTGAATTTGCAATCTGAGAACTTAGGAGTCTAGTGGGGAGGGGGAAAGATAGGTAAACAGCAGATGAATCAGTCTTAAACTCATAAAAGTTGCAAAAATATTGAAGAAAAGAAAAAAGTTCCACTGGTTTCTCAAAGAATTCCAACTGTTAAAAACCAGAATACAAGACTGTTTGCTCACCCTTCTCCCCCGCTTTTCATCTTTAGCATTTTCTTGTGAGATGTAAAATACTGTAATTGAATCACAGCATTAGCTGGCTTTTCCCAACAAAACAGCAGATTTAGACTCTTTGGTTCTGTTTTCAAAAGTAATATATATAGAGAGAGAATGCAAAGACAAAAAATTGAGCACATAGATGTATAATCCCAGAGGAATAAACTGACTTCTACTAGACAAGCTGAAAGCTGATTAAAATATTTCTCATCCTTTGGGTATGCAACAGCTTTTGATGATGGAGAGTGTATTAATATTCAGCTTAGCTGCTTGTCGACACTTCAGACAGGTCCCAGGAAAGACTCTGATACTGACCAGGTTTTCTCACTCTGCCAGAAATCTTTATGAGACACAGAGCAGCAGCCTTGTGCTGGCAAAAGCCAAGATAAGAGTGATGATATTTAGCTATGTCTTGATTTTAGAAATTGCTTTTAGACGTTTTGAAAGTATCAAAATCTTTTAAGATTTTTTTTTTTAATGATATAAACTATTTTAGGTACAACAAAGGAAAAAAAATTAACCTCAATTGTTCTAAAATAAAGCTGCTGTAGTCTATTAAATTTTAATTCAGTTTCTCTGAATTGCTTGTAAACATACAAAGATCCCAGTAGTAACACCAGTGACCAAGATTTTTGGAAAGGACGTTGCTGCTGTTGGAGTTTTTGTAACAGATCTGAGGTGTTGGGGTAATGTTCCTTTAACTTCAGCTATTCCCTTGTAATGTAATACCTGCCTTCCAGACTAGAATGAGATGTAAACAGCTGCTTTATCAGCTGATACTTCTTCTGTTCCTTTGTTGGCATGCTGACATATGGGGTGTTTGCTTTTTCCCCCTTCCACAGTGACTAAATATATACAGTATCTCAGGAAAACATGTCATACACTGTGTGAGGTGCCTTTAGGATGGCTCCAGGGCTAAATACTTCCTGTAATAGGTGAAAGAGCATGGCTTAATCAGCTTAGTTAACTTAATTAAGCTGTGCTTTTTCTCATGGTGCAGCCCTAAAGTGCATTTAGTTTAGAAACCATATTTTGTAGTTGTGGAATGACGCGAGGTTGGAGCAATGTTGTGGATTTTTATAGTGGGCTTGGAAAAGGTGAAATTTGCTAGTTATTCTGCAATGAGAAATGAATTAAAGGACTGGGTCTCTTTGCTGAAGGTTTAAAGGAGAAATTGTAATGCAGTTCAGATTGTCAAGACTTCTTAAACTGAGAGTCTAATTTCTGTCCTTTTTTTTTTTTCTCTCCGTCTAATTTTAATATTCCTATATATGGGAAGAGTTGTCTGTGTTAATCCCAGCCTTACCTTGCCTGCTTGAAGGTGTGCCACCACATCTCATTCTTTGGAAGACATTAGTGTGGTGTAACTGTGAGGTTCTGGATCTTCTCTCCCCTGATCTGTGTCTGAGCAGAAAATATGACTACAAATTAAAGTAATTTGAACTGACTTGTTCTTCCTTGACATGAGTTGCTCTTTATGTTCTCACAGACTACGTCATGTTAAAGTAAATGTCTATTTTCCTCTTGGGGAATTGTTGGGATCCTGGTCCTAGTGGAACCCTCCTGTCTGGGCTGTTAGAGGAGAAGATTGATTAGCAGGGCATAGGCACACCTGGAAACAGTACATACCTGTCATACCTGTAGGAAGCCATAGTGCTGAGTCCTACTTCCCATCTCATTTGGTTCATCCAATATATTAATGTTTACTTATTTACTTAGTAACACAGGTATTTGAAAGAGTAAGGTGTGGATGAAAAAGCAAGCAGGGTAGCAGACCATAGATGCAGTTGAACAAGGAAAGAGTGGCAGCAGGTACCAGGAGCCAGTGGAAACATGGGATAGAGGGGTTAGGAGCCATCCAAGGCAATGTGAGCGTAAGGACTCATGCAAAGGGAGTTTTGAACAGCTGTGGTGACTCTAAGATTTTAAATTGAATGTGTAGGTGGAATGGACCTTTGGTTACAGTTGGAATAGAAAACAAGCTTGGCAGGGGAAATTTTGGAGATTGAGAAAGAGTAGGGAAGGATGACAAAAGCTCTCAGGTGAAAAGGAGTGATGTGGTTTGAGAGACCAGAATAGAGGAAGCTTTGCAGTGGGGGAAGTGTTTATGGGGAAGATGGCAGAAGATAGGTAGCTGTGTGGTTCCCTCAAAATAGAATATTGTGTCTGGTGGTTTCTTTACTTTATTTTCATCCCTTTAAAAAAGCTTGTTTTTTGATAGAAATTTTTTCAATGATGCTTTTGTGCAGTATTAATGCTTCATGTAATATGCTACTGGGTTATACTACAGAACCAAATAAGGCAGAAATTGTCCTTGTTTAAGCGAAAAAATGAAGTTACTTAAAGTTCGTTTTGAAGACTTTCATTTTAATGAAACAATCATAAAATTACTCAGGAAAAAAAAATTATATACACATAGTTTTTTAACAATTGGGAAAAAAAAATGTCTATTTGTTTATGTACATAAACATGTTGGTGCAGCCACACACATTTGTGCACACAGAGGGACAGAATCTTAACTATGTGAGTACTGAGCTGTTGGAAATGGCAGATCTTACTGAACTGATGCAATATGTTAGTTTCTCATCTTAGTACCTCCCAGTGCTTGGGCATAATTCTATGGTAGGCTTGTAGACTTTAGTGTTTCTTGATTATATGGGGTGTTATAATTTCCTGTTGACTGGTTATGTTATTTATAATGCAGAGGGTGTTAATCCTTTGGTGATTAACACTCTATTTGAACTACCAGAGGTCAAAGGTACATTCTTTTACTTGGTGGTTGAGGGGTTTTTTTTTTGTAATGTTTTTTTACTTTACCAGATACCTACCTGTGTGTCATTCTAAGCCCTTTTGGAGAGATTTATTAATGAAAAGATTATATATGTGTGTGTGTGTATATACACATGTATAAATCTACCTATACATATAGATCAACACACACACTTTATAGTGTATAAATATACATGGCTATCATTTCAGGTGATTTGGAGATACAGTAGAGATTCCTGTCCATTGGCTGTCTCCCAATTACTGTGTTTTCAGAATTGTGGAGCTATATTAAAAGCCTTTAATGCTTTAACAGATTGTGGCTGTGTGAAAGTTACCCTTATCCTAATATTTCAAGGTTTTTTTTCTAAATCACATGGTCCCTTTTGTGTTTTGATGAGCTGTGTTCCTTGCTGGGCTGGAGCTGGTAAGAGGAGAGCAGTGAAGGCTTTTTGAAATTCTGTTTTCACACAGTCCTGGAACTGTGTAACTGTTCGTACACCTCCAGGAGAATTCAGCTGCGTCCACATTTTCTGAGTTGCTGTGTCCAACTGCAAAGACTCTTCAGTAGTCTACAGCATTTATGAGGGTTTACTGAAAGATGCTGTGACAGTGGCTTTGCTCTTTCTGTAGAGATGACCATGACACTTAACTTGACTGCAAGTGCTGAGGTAGATGTTCCACCTGGAGGTTTCTTCATGCTGTGGATGTTCCACCTGCTCCACATCTGTAAGGACCTGCAAGAGTTTCCTCACTGGTATTTTTCCACTCTGAAACCTCTCTGGTAGTACCTGAAAGTGCTAGAAGCCAGTTATGGGAGAATTGTTGATATACAGTAGCCCTCTGTAATGATTAGCACTTGTGTACAGCATGGAAACAACTAAGGTGGTCACAAAGCAAGGAAGAAAATGTTAATTGTTAAGAAGCAAAAAATAAGAGCAGCTCATTGTGTGATGCTTCAGGATGTTCTCAGCTGAAATGGTGCTACTCTAGGAGACTGTGAAGGGACAGGATGGCATCCCTCTACTTTTTCCCATAGAGGCATAACTGGTCTAGATTTGGTGTTTTGAGAAGACTCATCAGACCAGGCTGATCAAGTGTTAACAGTGTGCATTTTGCAAAGCTCTAACAGGAGCTCACTGGTGTGTTAAAGGCTCTGTTTAACTCAGTTACCTGCTATGGGCTTAATTCCTGAGCAGCTGGGTGAAGTTGTTCAATCTATCGGTAACTTCAAACATGTTTTAATAAGTTACCAAATCTATGGGTGTTTTGATGTTGCTCTACAGCAGATAGGATAACTGTTAAGTGGAAATGTAGAGGCAAGATGTGTCTGTCCAGCTACTTGATTATTTTGTTTTACTGTCTGCTGTGTGCTAGCTTTCTCTCTGATTCTCTCTGTTTCGCTCAGAGCTCTGTGAGGTGCTGAGATTAGTGCTGGTTTGCTTTTGTCATAATCTTTCATGTTTACTGTGACAGATAGGTGAAAAAGTAGTATTTGTTCTGCTCCAGCATGCAAGTAATCTAGCTGAGACACCGAGGACAATTAGTCCTGTGTTTTGGGATAAAAGCAGACATACTAAAGTTTTAGAGGGACTTTTTTTCCTGTACATGCTCCAGGGGGAACTCTGCATACAGCACTGTGGCTTCCTCCATTACTTCTCTGAGATTAACTGCTGCTTCCATTCAGTTGTTGGCCTGTGGTTAGCTTTATTTCACTTGTACAAATACTAAACACTGCACTGGCTTCACTCCTTTTGTGTTTTTGTGCTTTTAGGGTTTCACTGATATTTCAATAGTTTCATTTACACTTAAAAATGTTTTGCAGAGAGATTGTGAGCAGTCTGCTATCCACAAAATATATGGAAAGCATAAGAACTTGAAGAAGAGTTCACTAGGAAGCAGAATTAAAGGTCAAGGTGGTATTGCAAGTGGAGCAGAGAAAGAAATTGGGAGGAAATAAATTTTGGGAAAGAAGGAGGAACAAGGAATCAAAACAATTGTAAGAGGGAAGATAATATAATGAAGTGAGAGAAAGGTTAAAAATAGAGATAGATGGAAATTAAGATAATGGAAATATAAAAAGAAATGAACATGCAAGAGATAGTGTAACAGGAAAGAGTAGTAATAAATTAGAAAACATCTGTACTTTTAAAACTTTGTAGTCAGCATAGTGAAGTTAATGTGCAAGTTGACGTCTCATCCTTCAAAATTATTTTTCCTTTCCTTCACGATACTCCTTGAAATTAGAAATACCACAGTAAGTGATAGAGGAGGAAAGAGAAACTAGGCAGGTGTAGTACAAAGACCTGAACTTTCAGCAATTAAAGTTTAACTTGTTGGCTGCAGCATTTTATAGGGTCTTGCTCTGGAAGAATGAAATACTCAAACTACTAATAGCAAATGCAGCTATTGAGAGATGTGACTTTTGTGTGAATGTATTGTTTCACTTTACACATCAAAGGCAGGGTTTTGGTTTTTTTTTTTGTTTGCTGACATATTTCTGAATCAGCTTTCTTGAAGTTGTTGTATTGTAGCCTTACTGTAACAGAACATTCAGCCTGAAAGTCTGCAGACAGAACATTTGCAATAGTGTGTGTTTGTGTGAGAATTTTTAAGTGGTGAGCTGCCTTATTAAAACCAGAATATATTTTTTTAATAAAACATTATTGGTTTTGTGTAAATCCATTTTTACTACTTTAAGGGAAGGGGGTGGAAAAAGTAGGGAACGAGAGGAATTAAGGGATAGCAAGAAAAAAATGAAAAGACTAATGTTTAACTCAAACTTGTATAAATATCAACACTTGAAATGCAAATAATATGTTCCTGCTTGGTAGCAGATTTGTTTCAGAAAAGCTGGAGCAAGTTGTTTGTACACAACATAAACTTCAATATAAAACCTGTCAAGTACATTGTTTTAGTTATACAAGCCAAATGAGCAAATACATCTTATATTGCAGTTTTACTAGTCCTGCTTCAAAGTCTACTGAAATCTGCTTAATTCTTTTTTACATCTCTCACAATAACTATTTATTTTTGTAAGTTGAACCATGAATATTTACAGAAGTGCTGTAATATTTTTTTCAAACAAATTTTCAATTTGAGAATTTTATATAATGGACTTAAGTAGTAACATAACTTTCTCACTAAGGCTGAGTCTCTTACTTGTGATGCTCCTTCTGGTGACACTTTACATGAGCAGAATTTATACAAGTAAATTTGTTACTAGACGTTCAAAGTATTTTACCTGAAATAAACTCAGAGATGTACATCAGGAATGTTAAGTATTTGTATGCTGTTTTTGTTTTATGGCTGTATCTCTGTTTGTCTTACATTTGTTCTAACCTAGACAACAAGCATGCATGAACTGTGTGAACTTTTGCTGTTCCAAAAGCTAATTGCATTTTTTCCAAATACATTCTAATAAAAAACAAAACAGATAACCAAATGGAAAAAAAAAAAACCCACAAACCATTTTACTGTTTAATTGGACAGTACAACTTCTAAGACACCACAAGGGTATGAAGATGATAGGTGGCTGATACAGCACTCGAATTGATAATCCACTTCCTCGTTTCCTGAGGATAAATGCAATGGCTCCAATAGAAATGTTTTAGGTCATAGTGACATAATGTGGAAATCAAACACAGTCAGCAAAATCTATTTTCTGTCTCGCTAAGTAAAGGAGAAGACAGATGAAAAAAATTCCCTGGGTGGATGAATTGTTATGAAGAGTGATGAGTCTTTTCCTTTTGCTATATTAATTTTGTTGTATTCTCCAGTCCAGCTTAGGTTTCTTTATGTGCTTCATATTGAAGTTTATAACTTAAAGGTGAAAAAATTGGAACATTGTTAATGCTTCTTTAAACACAGGGAAAATGTACCCTTTCAGGTAGTTTCCAGAGTTAGTCTGTGAGTGGAATAGGCTCTAAAATTCTATGAAAATCCAGAGTTTGGGGAGAGGAGATGAATTTGCAATTTCCCAGGAATTTTTTACTTCTTATTTATTACTACTCTTCTTCTGTTTTCAGGGACTTCAGCAATATAAAGCGTTACTTTATCTAGCTTTGAAATATCTTTAAAATGTTGGGTCGACTCCAAAGAATTCTGGGTTTTAAACATGAGCTTGGATCAGCCTGTATCAGAGGCTGTTTTAATGTGGAACAATGCAGAATTTTCTCTTGCAGACTATGTAGCAGTTGTGCACTAAGAATAAGCAGAGAGAGGCTACTCTGCCAAAAGGGAAATCTTTGAGTCACGTTCATCACAATTTTGTTTCTTTCTTAAGGTACATTCCTGGCTTCTGTAGTTTGAGAGGATTAATTTTCCCTTCTAGCATCAACTCAGGCTCTACTTGTATCTTCAGCAAACCTGCTCAGTCTTGACAGTCTGAGTTTACTATTTGTCGTCAGAGGAGATTAAACAACTCTGCCTTTTCAGGTGGTTATTGCAGTTAAGGCTTGGAGTGCTTGAGGATGCTGTTACTAATAAGCTTACACTAGTCCTCTCTGGGTCAATTATTTCTTGTTTCCACAGCAGCTTCTTAAGTAACTCCATCCAGCACAGTATGCTTTGTAGCAATTCACTACTTAAAGCAGTTTGATAGCCTTTTTGGTGAACTCTACCAGTCACAGCTATGGAGTGCTCAATTGTTGCATCTATTATGATTTTTTTATTCTGAGATGCAAAGATTAGGGAGTTTGCCTAAGTTATAGCTCAGAACCGAGACTATGGGATATTATTTGTATTTTTTTTTTATCAGTATTTTGTGATCCTTCAGATTAAACTTTTTTTTCCCCTTTAAAAACCAAAGTTCTCTTTAAGAAGTTTATTGCAAAGTAAATGGTTAAAGCGGAGCTGCAGTTACTTGAAAGAGACAAATATGCATTCATTATTTCCTGAGTATGTTGTTTTTATGGGAAAGCAAAGGAAGCAATGGCTGGGTGTCATTAAGGAGTAGCTAGTGGAAAGCGGTGAAATGAGCAATGAGACTTGTAAAGTGTCATGAAAACTGAAACACCAGGGTACAAAGTACCGCTTATCCTCACAGATATGGATACCATATGGCAACATGAAGGGAAATGGAGACAAGAATCCTATTCTTTCTCACACTTTCATTTGCTTGCTATTTGCTTTGGGCAAATGACTGAAGAAGTTGTGCATGAACCTTCTTCTGGCACAGTATTTATTGACAAGACACCTGTCTCCCCTGTTAGATCCCTTGAAGTTTCTTTGGTGTCATTCCAGCTGTGGCATTTCTGATTATAATGTTGTTGTTGCTTCTCTAATAGTTCTAGAATAGTCTCTGTGATGGTTTGAGAGTTACCCCCCACGTTATGAAAATCACCCAGACTAGATTCAGCTGGCTGGAAGTTAAAAAATGAAGCTGTATTTACAGCTTAGCACAAGATACAAGCAGATATATACACTATATACAGGGATATTTACAGAAATATACAAGTTAGAGGTAATACAGGAACACAACCCCCCTCCCAGAAATCAGAGTCCTCAGGAGGGACTCCCAACCATCCTTTCACCTTCTTTCCACCCAATTACATTATTCCAAGGTCTGCCTTATGTGCAAGGTGAGTTTGGAGGATCAGCAAGGGGAGTTAGAAGCAGAATGATTAGTTGGGTTAACAGCAGAAGCCCAGAAGACACACTGGCTTCCAGAGAGAGAGAGACCTTCTGCATTATCTATGTTCGTGTCCTTGTTTTTATACATCTCAGCAAGCCTATGAGTAGAGCAGACATCAGCATTGTTTTCTTTTCACAGCCTATAATCTATTTTTTTTTCATTAAAATATTCCAATTAGCCTCAAACCAGCACAGTCTCTTCTAGACTGTTCATAGGTATTTTCTGAGTACTACAACCTTTTTTCCTCCTACACCATTTTACTTATTTTCCTTAAGAAAGGCATATTGCTAGGACTGTGTTATTGCTCTGCCCCTCTTTTCTATCCTTTTTTCTTTTATCCACAAGTTGCCATCTCTGGACAACTTTCCACACTTCTCTGTTACATATCGTTGGAATCAAATGGACTGATGGAAAGTATTTTCATACTAGACATTGAAAGGATTTGGCTTATAGTCCACCTGCCTTTGAAGTGATACATATAGGAGAGCCATTATCAGCACTTTGGGAGTGGCTACAGCTGTGAGAAGATTTTTCTTGCCTGCCTAGCTGACTGCTTCCGTCTCACCTCCTAAACTACACACTTAGCTACTGGCTAGAGTTCTTCTTCGTTTATAATTGCTTTTTATATTTCTCTGAAATTAGCAGATCTTCCTTGTTGTTGTTGTTTAAAATGTTAATTGCAGCATCTTTTGCCTTTGTTCTTCTGAATTCAGTGTTTGCGAAACTACACTTGATGATGTCCTCTTCTGATGGTGTATCCTCAAGGTTGATGTTTGGTCATTAAGACCAAAGCAAGAGTGCTGTATAACATGCAAAACCTTACCTTCTGTCTGTTTTTGTTACTGACCTTGATAGTTTCAGCTGTTTTGCCTCACACGATCTGAGGGAACCATCAGTGTATATACCCTCTCTTAAGGTTGTGGAAAAGAGTAGCTATTTCACTGTGTTACAGCAAGATAATGTGATTTTAAGTGCAGGTCCTTGTGTCATAGCAATGGGTGCTATATCAAGAGAGAGCAGAAAAAAATGCTTGGAAAGGTTGCATGGGAGGGCAGGAAAATCGTGCAGAATTTAACAGATGTTATAAAGGGAGCCCCTGATGCATAAGTTTTCTACTTTGCATGTTGTAATTCTGGAAATTAATGCTTTGTGTGTTATCAGGCTGTGGTGGGCATGTAGTGGTGAAATTACAGGTAATAAATTACTGCTTTTCCTACTGAAGCTGTATAACCTTCTCCTAATTCTAGCAACACAAAAAAATGCAATTTAGTGGTTCTTTATGCTACAGAGTTTAGAACAAATATTTGAGCTCTCCTTGGTCTAGGAAAGCTGGCATTTGAGATTACCATTACTCCACTATAATGATTTTGCAGTGCTTCGCTTAGTGGAATACTAGCCTATTTGTGTGGAAAAACTGTCCAAAGGACATCCTAACTTCTCTGTTCTAAAGAAGTGCTCAGTATGGCACAGCATTAAGGGATAGAATCAACCCAATATATTCTCCATTTCAGAAGTGGGGGGAAAAAAATGAAATATGAAGCTATTCCCACTAGAAATGTTGTAAATCTTACAAAATATATAAGCTTTCCTCTTCGACATACATCAAAGGCATAAAACTTAGGAGATTAAAATATGTTTTTAATCTTGGTTTGATGAGCAAAACTTTCACTGTAATATTTATTATGAGAGGCTCTACTTGTGTTGCCTCTTCCCTTTGTTCTGTTTATATACGACTTCCTTTCTTCCAAAAAAGTAGGAAGTATCACTTTCACAAAGCCAAAGGATATTGCAATGGTTTGTTCATTTAAGCTCAGTCGTAAGCCCACGTGGCAGACACAAACTTTTCTTTTATTGTCCTGGGTCCCAGAGGAAGAGCAATGCTTTCTGATGGCTTCCCATGAATGCCTTCCATTTGTGGAAGGGTTTCAGTGGCTTATGCTGACTGTACAAAGATCAAAGAGGCAGGAAAATTGTGGTTTTGAGAAACTTAGCCAAGATCTTTGTTATTTTCTCAGAACTTTTTCTTCTCTAACCCTATTTTTTTAAGGACAACTTTAGGACAATTAGTTGTTGTGGCTGATGGAAAGAAAGCTCTTTATGTCACTTTCTCTTCAAAATTTAAGTATTTTCATAGTTATTAGAAAATTTGCAGGCATGTATAAAGAAAATGCTAACCATAATTGCAGTCTAGCTTTATTGCAGATGGAATCAATGATATCCAAAATTCAGCTTAAAAAAATGTTGTGGCTGCTTGGTCCTGGAATGTGGTCTATATTGGGACACCGCGACTGCTGGAATCACCCAGTCTTTTCTGCCTGGGCACAGAGGTCTGTCAAACAGATCTGATGATGGGATTTGACCTATTAAAATTTCTTTAGTTTCAAGAAGGGGGAATTTTTCTCCACAGACTTTCTTGACATTCTTCATAAAGGTTTCCTTTTTGCTTAGCTATTGGTAAACTTAAGTGGTGGAAAGAGATGCGTGTACCACAACATCTTTTTAACTGCAATGATGCTAAGTTTTGCCAGCTATACACAATTTTCATTGTGTTGCTCATAAAAACCTCAGGCTTGTCATACAAATTTGGGATTGGTAGAGGGATTATTTTAATAAAACTGAAATGGCTTAACTTTATCAAGTAGAACACGTAGCATCTTCAGAGGTCAGATGTAGCTGAAACTCGAACAGCTGTACAACATGCATCCTGGATTGTTTTTAATTGTCTTCCCTTTCTCTAACAGCAGTAATTCTTGTTTATATTGTCAAGAAGCTTTCCACTGAGCACAAGCACACCATACTTTAAGGTCACATGCTTAACCCCACTGCACGGTTACAATGTAAATGGGCTCCCTTTATTTTCACTAATGTGTGAGGGGTGGGTGCCAGAGGGGTGGGTGCCAGGCAAGGCTGTTCAGAAGGCTTAAATAACTTATTGTAAAAGCGTCCTAAAGAAAGCATATTTTGTCTCTATACCACAGTTGTGTAGCATTACTCTTGTGCATCCAACCGACAGCCAGTTTGGCAATGGAGGGTTTTTTTGTGTGATTTTGTTCTTTTGACTGGAGGATGCTTTTTTTCCTTTCTCTTTTTAAAACTGAGCTAATGGATTCACCTCAAATAATACAAAATGAAGAACTTTTTCATCTTTCCTTTCCTGATATCCTAAAAGTAGTAAACAAAGCTGGAACTGCTCTTCTTCACGCAAAGCCCCTTACATAACAATTTACAAGCTGCTGTTTGTGTGTTGATGCAGAGGCTTAATTTTAAGACTTTTAAAAAATATCAAATTACTATGCTCAGTGCTTCTAATCAGTTTAAAAATGAGCACAATATAGCCTTTTAAAATTACTTCAGGAGTTTTAAGTTAATCTTGTACTTTTCTACCTGTAGTCGTCAATGTGTGGTGGCAAAAATACTGTTGAAACCTTACAAGCTACTTCATTACCTAGAATTGGCCCTGAGTCCCAAGATTTTAGATTATGTCAATCCCAGTGCTGCTTGTAATCTGTGGCTGGCATCTGCAGTTGGTTTTGTAGGCCAAAAAAATTGAAGATGTACTCCTAAGTAAGAGTTGTTCTATGTCAAAATATCAAGCCCATTGTTTGGGATAATGCTGTTCCTTTTTTTTTTTTTTTCCTTTTTTTCCTTTTAAAATACTTGGTTATAATTTTGAACCATGAATATGATTTGATTCATGTCTGATTTCATGTCAGATATGTACTACTAGCACATGAAGAGAGTGCATACATGTGGCTGCGTTCCGTGCGGTATGATGAATTGAATCCACAAAGCTTATCTGCAACAGGTTTCTGTGCACGTCCTAAATATATAATCACTGAATGGCCAAGCTAAAGGCCATACTTCATCTCTACAAGATGAAGTAATAATACATGCTTATCAAAGCAGAACACTGTTCTGAATATAGCAAATCATAGCCTAGTAGAAATAATACTTCATTGTTTTTTAAACTCTGTTATTCAAAGTAAAACACTGGAATTTGTTCACCAACTTGCAGTTGAGACAAAAGTAGGGACTTCCCTGAGGTGAAAAATCTTCAGTATGAACTTAAGATCGTAGTATTTGATTTCTGTGTTTTAAAGCTGAAATGTGACAATACATTTTCACAAATTATTATCAAAATACTCCTTTTCTTCATAGTAACTGCTGTAGTTTTAGGCTTTGGTTATTTTGGTTTGGTTAGGAATTAGTCTTCTTACAGCTTGTCTAAACCTTTTGCATTCTTTATCCATGGATATTCTGTGTAGAGCAGCTTGCTACATCTGGTGACCTCTCCAGTATGTGAATAACTGAGTATCATGGAAGTTTAAACATGGTATCTGCCAACCTTGAAAGGAGATTATTAAACTCTTCAGAACATAATCATTGTTCAACACTTCAGTAGTTTGGTTTGTTTAAGACATGTTTTTGTGAACTAGCAAAAATAAATATATAACATTTAAGACTATAAATTAGTGCAACAAGTCTTCCAGTATGGTTTCCATGTTGACAACAGAGTTGTTGATGAATGTGAAAAAAAGAAATCAGAATTTGTTAAAACAGAATCTGTACTCTAATGGAAGTGTTTTAATGTTTAAATCAATGTAAAGTTATCCCTCAAAATGGTTGTGGTATATCTACAAAGATTGCATAATAATATCTTAAATGAAAAGTTAAAAAGGAAAAAGAACGTAAACTCCAGGATACAAATAGAGAAGAGACTTTCTTTAATTAAATGACATGTTTTCCTCTTTAAGATAAAAATATTTATATATACCACATTAGTAGCTTGGATTATTATTCATATCTCAGATGCTCTGAGGCTCTGAATGCTGTGAAGTGGGTTTTTTTCCTATGTGTTGTTTTAGAATAGAATGTGAAGCACACGGTGACATTAGATAGAGATTTAGAGGTCTAGTATAGCTTGTCATGATGTATCTTTAAGAGCAAAAGTTTTTGTAGGCGAGAACACAGGTCAAAACCTCCTCCACAAACTGCTATTTTTCATTTCTTCAGCAACCCAGGAGATCCGAACACTTTTAGGTTATTGTTGTGTATTCACAGTATGTGTGGTTAAGGATGCTTGACCAGTTTATGTTAATACATCCTTGACATTGCTTTAACTTTTACTAGTGGGATTAACTGATCCTTCTCCAAGAGTGCAAAGGTGATTAGTCAACCACCTTTGACCTCTCTCTTAAGCTGGACTTTTGCAGCTGAACTTGAGAACCCATATCTTATTTCACATGCCTGTAGAAGGAAACGATTCGTGAATGGTAAGGCATGAGCTGTGAATGTCACAGTGCAGCCTAACAGAGTATATTGTGGCAGGGTTTCACAGAGTCACGGTAGTTTCTCTTTTCCAAATTGTATCATTATAGTCTGTGTGCACATGGTACGAATGTCAGAATTGCTGAATTGCCAGAATCTTCACCACATGACTTCTGTTTCAGGGAGTAATTGATGTGCATATATTCAGAGTCATCTGTTGATTGTGCTGCTTGTTTTCTTTGTAAGGCACGTGGGTTATATGGTGGAAGTTTATTTTCCCTGATCAAATACTTTGTTGTTAATAAAAACTCTCAGTATATGATGAGTGAAGTTTTCAGACATTTGAGCATTTAAGCCTTACGTTCTTTCTCAAATATTCATCTATAAATAATTGTCATATTAATTTTCTGTCAATATTCAAATTGACAACATTTAGAACTTGATTAGATGCTAAATAAAGAAAAAAATTCCAGAAGTTGGTTTCTTTGGGGTTTTTTTTAAATTACTTTTTAAAGCACTGCTAGGTGACAGGAAGTGTATTTTAAATTTTCTTAACTGTTTTATTTTTTCCCCTGTGAGCTACTTGGTCTTTTCTTGCCTATACTTTCAATTGTTGGGTTAATGAGTTGATAATCTTCCTTTTAAGGATGAAAAATGAACCTTGTATTTTCTTTCTCCTAAGAAGGTAAACTGATTAATGGGAGTTGTATTGCGCCTTTATGGAATGTAAAACAGAGCAAAAATCCTTCCCCAAACTCAAAATGAGATAAAACAAACCCATATGGGATATCAGGGAATATTACTGCAAGAAAAATGATACTTTGATAGCATGTACTATTAACACATTGATGTTGTCATACTCCATATAGCCATAATATCAGACCTTTGATGAAAGGAGAACATAGGCAGAATCCAAATTTAAAGTTGAGGAATGCTATAGCATGGGTTTTTTACTGGAACACAACTCCATCAAAGTAAAATAATCAATAACTGGCTATTGTTTGCATTAACAAGTTTATAAAGTGTAGTTTTTACAGATGTTATTGCATTCAGAAAAACATTAAAGAGCAAAAAATATTAATGAGTTCCTGGCATGATAGATGTAGGCAATGGAGCATCTCAAGAGGATGATATCAAATGCGGCTGGAAGAGGTGAAAGCCTACCTGTGTGTCCCATGAATTCATGCTCCAACTCCACAATGTAGTACTGTAATTGTGCAGGATGTGCCAAAATGGTGGCTGCAGGTGTGCTGTCTGTGGTGTACCCTGGTCTGTGTGTATCTGTGTAGAGCATATATGGGCATACACATGTAAGAGTAGGCAGAGTTTACTTTGGATTTAATTTAAGACCATTACTGTTTGAAATTATTTTTTTTTAATTAATATATTCTAAATGTAGGTTTCTTTTGAGCCTACAGATTGCTAAATTTGATCAGACATGTTAATATAATGAAGCATTGTTTATTTAGCATCGTTAAATGTACCTGGGCTTTTTTTCCTCATAACATTTGTACTACTTTATATATATACACACACGTAAGATACACTGTCCTTTATCACTTGTAATGGGAAATTAGTGTCCATATGTGGGTGACATACACACATTACAGGATTATGTGTCTTCATGCTTTAAGAAGTCAGGATGGCATGTGTAAAACTGTGTTCAAAAATATGCTCCGAATGCAAGAGAATCAAAATGAAGTAGCTGCCTGTCTGCCCAGGAAGAATCTATATTTACTCTAAGTACTGCATCTGAAATAGTGATTGTACATATTTTGGATGACTGATAAGAATTAAATTGGTAAACTTCTCTTTATGTTCTCCTTTGTCAGTCCCCCATTATTTTAATTTGCTAATATATGGCATCTGTTTGTTCATTCTGTGCTGCAAACCCTCACTGCAAGTCATCAGAGTTTGCATGGCCTATATATGAAGTGCCTAGCACATGTTTTTACATGAAAATATTGTTACATATCATTACAAAACTGGAGTAGGATGGAGCATCGAAATTGGATTGCCTAGTTTTCAGTAGAGGAACAAGGATCATAGCTTGCAAAACAGTGTACTTCCAAATGCTGTTGTCATAATATCTGAAGGGGGCCTACAGGAAGGCTGGGGAGGGACTATTTACAAGGTCTTGCAATGACAGGACTAGGGGCAATGGGTTTAAACTGGCAGAGGGAAGATTTAGACTAGATGTCAGGAGGAAGTTCTTTACAGTGAGGGTGGTGAGGCACTGGAACAGGTTGCCCAGGGAGGTTGTGGCTGCTGCCTCCCTGGAGGTGTTCAAGGCCAGGTTGGACGAGGCCTTGAGTGACCTGTGCTAGTGGGAGGTGTCCCTGCCTATGGCAGGGGGTTGGAACTAGATGATCCTTGAGGTCTCTTCCAACCTTACCATTCTATGATTCTACAATCATCCTCTAGCAATGGGTGGTGGTGTCCTGCTTGCTGTTTGACTGTGTTGTATTCTTCATACATGAAGTACAGAGAGTAGTATTTCAGGTTCTGGTTTTGCTTCATTTCCTGTGCTCTTCCTGGTAGTGTGACCAAATTCTTTTTCTGTCCCTTTTGCTGTGACAAGTACTATTACTACTGCACTTGCATGATTACGAGTTTTAAATCTTCATAACTATGTGCCATAGTGTCACTGGAGGGTAATGAAGCTGTTATGTGAGCCAGGTGTCAGCAGACTTCATTTCTGAAACAAGATGGTGAGAGTCCCATTCTCACAGGGATAACCAGAGACCTGGTGTATTTAGTGCTGTGAGGATGATAAAGGCATTGAAACCCTTATGCCCTTAGAAGATACGATTCAGCTGTATGTGGTTATCTTGCATATGTACTAAATTGCTATTCTGCCGTGGCATGTGTCTTAGACAAAGCATGCCCACAGGCACTTCTGGACATGTGGCTTGCAATTTCATTTGACCGTGGCTTGCAGCTTCTTCATTCTGCACCATTTAACCCATTCTGTAACTTGGCTTTCTGTGTGTTAAATGGCTTCAATAAAAGTAATTACATTGGGAATATGCCTCAAATTTTTGCAAGGATATATTTTTGTGCTGGAAAGTGTGGCGAAGGAAGTGAGTGGCTTGATGGCAACAGATAGTAGCTTTAGTGAGAGCAGAAAAATGTCGGTGTTCTAGGCTTTCTCATACTAAATAGATACTAAGATGTACTGTTGAAAGAAATCAGTAACTAAAAGATAGTCTTAAGAAAAATGCAATCATTAATTCAGAATCTAGCACTTGATGTTTTCCATCCTTCATCGCTTGGGGATGCTTAAAAATATTTTTGTGTGTGACTAATAATATTTACTGATTCAGGTTTGTGTTTTGAGTGTTACAAGGAAGGGTGTTTAGTTTGGTGATTTTTTGTTGTAAGCTTGCATGTTTTTTTAAGAGACAGTTGTATGTAGCTTCACATTTTAGGACTTCAGTATAAATTAGATGAGTCAAAGCAATGCCTTACTTAGACATAGAATTATTTAAATTATGTTAGTATCTAGCTCAAACCAGGGTTCATTTCAGTGTTCCTGAGATGGTAGTGCCTACTTCTGTCTTTGAAGTCCATCGTTTTTTCCTCTCTTCCCTCCCTGCCCAAATTGTTTATAGTAGCTGATGATGTTTATTCTGATATGCTAAGGAAATCATAGGGTACTCTTTTGAGTACTATTGAACACATAAGATCATTTCTTTTTATTACTCTTCAGCTCTTACTAGAATTGCATGTGACTCTTAGTGATGAAATTTGTCTGCTGGCTAAGGGAATGTGTGAAGGTTGTACTTGAGGTGATTCAATATTGCAGAGTGTAAGCTGTCTAGAGCTGCATGTTAGTGAATTGAATGTTGTGCTGCATCTCAGCTCAACTGATTTCAGCAATAGTAAATAATCACTGAAGCATATACTGCTGCACAGTCCCTCAGAACTTAAGTGTTCAGTGTAACTACTGTTTGCATGTGACCAAAATGGGAAAAGGGAGGTGTATACAAAGGAGTGAATTATAACAAAGAACACTTTCTGCTTCAATTCTTATTCAGAAAACATATGTTCAGCCATGCAGGCAACAGTTGGGGTAAAGACACACTGTAGATTTGGAAACAAAAGGCATGTTCTTTTCTTGCATTCACAATGTTCTCAAACATATTCACTTGTTAGGGACTAGCCTGTCAGCTGGATCTTCTTGCAAACGTGATTTCTTTTTCCTGACTTCTTTCAAAAGCTTTTTCCCCCACAATGTTTTACACTTCATATAATCCACTATGCATGGTAGGCCTGCTTCAGTCTTTGTGCTATTGATGGTTCAGAGGTGGAGGGGCCGTGCTCTGGGAGAATGTGGCTAAAGCGTAACCTTTCACTCACCCATACATATGAAGATGCGAAGTCACTCTTACTCCAAGTATCTTGAGTGGTTTGGTAGCTCTTTCTTCATGACATGGGTTATACTTCACCTTTAGAACACTGCCAAACCAATTAGTGGAGCAAAAATATTTCAAAACCATTGATTTTTCTACTTTTTTTTTCCTTTTGTAACTAAATATTGAAAATCTTTCATCAGAGACCTATGATAACTGCATTAAATCATTCAGTAAAAGAAATAATGCTATTTTCTTTTCCTCCACTGGAAATTCATTCCATTTTGGCATGCCAGAGGAACCAAAAATTACCTGGTCATTACTTCTGTTCAGATTCAATTTTCCTAAGTATATGATTTGGGACTCTAGTATAAATATGCTTATACAGGCATAAAGGTAACGGTTATTTCCAAATAAGCTCTGTCTGCTTTAATTTATGATCTTTAAACTCATATAGCTAGAAAATGTATTACCTTAGCTCTACAGGTATGGTTAAATAGTACAACTTTCTGGTGTAGGCAAGAGCTAAAGTTTCTTTGGAAACGTCTAAGTGATCTACTCCCTGTAGGTTTTTCTAGGTCGAGCTACTCATCTATCAAGTCAGGTATTCATCCTTTGTTGTCAGCAGTGAATACCTCAGAGAGAGGCAGGGCTCCCCACATTTTAATGCCCATAGACTGGTATATAGAGCTTAAACATATGTCTAACTTAAAGCATTCTACTCTATAATTGGGTTACGTGCTTGCTTAGTTTAGATTTGCACTATTGAATGTAAAGGTAGGGGAGAATATGTAGTCAGTGTGGCAATGCTTTCACACCACCAACTTGAGCCTCCATTCGTTCTACTCTACAAAAATTTTTAAATTATGTATAATTTCATAAAATTCTCTTTTCCTTTATACTTTCTTTAAATACAGACATAAACATTACATGCAGGCAAACTGTTTAATGTTAAGAGTTGCTCCATCAGTGACCAGAATGGTGTGGAGTTTTATGCTGGCTTGTGGATTATACATGTATTTCGTTGGAATATTGACAGTGTTAACTGAATTTGGTAGCCTGGGAAGTTACCACTGATGAATGTCCAATGATTAGGATTTCTTACATAAGGCCTGTCAGACCATAAGGATCCTTTAGACAACTAGAAAATTCACAGACAAGAAAATGCCATGTAAATATTTTCTAATGGAAGGTGTCAGCAAATACATCCTTGTCAACATATGTCAAAACTGCCAGAAGATCTGTGAGGATGGGAATTAACTTTTTAGCACTGTCATCGTAAGAGCCTTGACAGGGAAACATTATTTAAATGTTTTTCTTTGACTGCATATGACTGAAGAGATGTTAACGGTAGATAAAACTAATATAAAGTAGTTAATGATACTGACATACATTCCGAGTCTGCACCTTTTTCTTATTGCTGAGCTCTGCATCAGACATCCTTGAGAATACTACAGCTTTAAAATCAATTGTCCTTCCTTCTCAAATGAAATGTGATGATTTGTCTCCATTCTGATAAAAGAAAGCACACACTGGTACATTGCTGCTTTTCAGGATTTTTTTTTTTGTTCAGTTCTATGTGCTCTTTAAAAGTAAATTATGTTTTGGATGTCGCAGTGAGTTCTCTGACTCTCAGGAAGAAAACAGTTAATAATAATTTCTTTCCTTTCAACTCCCATGAGCCTACCTTCATTGTACGGTTTGCATATAACAGCTAGTAAGAGTAGAATGTACTGAACCTTAAACAAATCTGGTAGGATCACCGTGGCAAGAAACTGGGAAAATGGCAGGGAAAACGAACAATGATTTTGTAAACCCTCCAAAGGTCAGAAAGAGGCTTCCAGTAAGTATGCAGAGGCTAGAAATCAAATCCCATTTCCTATCATAAGAAACCAGTTGTTTTAGCAGCAGTGGTTAATGTACTGTATGTGAAAGATTTAAGACTAGTTGGAAAGCTTTGCTTCTGTTTTATTAGGCTGCTATTGAAAAGCCAACAGCATAACTTCAACTAGGTGCTTTGAGATTTCTTAATGGGCTGTCAAGGGCAAGACACCAGGTCTGTGCTATACTAGCTCTTTCCTGTACATTAAAACAACAGGGGCCAAATGATCATATACAGAAGTATGAATTACTTGATGCTTTCTCTGTTCCATATGGTCAGCCATGTCTTTGGCAATTAATCATGTACAGAATCAGTTGAGTGCTCTCTGAAGTATTGAAGTCAACATTTAGTTGTACCTGTGCCAGTGGGGGCAGTGGGGGTTGCAAGCGTAAAATAGCAGGATGAGGAGCTGCTGGCGCCAAAGCCAGAGCAGCTGGCTTCTATAAACAACACTTTTTTCCTCTTTACCTTCTTTTTTTACCTTTCTTTGACGAACACGAGCCATTTTTCAATATCATCCAAAACATGAGGGTTGCTGAGTGAAACTGTGATATCTGGCATAGTGGATTAATAAACAAAAGGCAGGGAATTGTGTTTAATGTGCCCAAATTACTGGGTGATAACTTAAACCATACTGGCTGCTTCTATCCTAGCAATGGAAATGGGTGCATTTGCTCATATTTTAAGTAAAAATTTTAAAAGAAAAAAAGAAATGAACAGTGGTTTGTAAGCAATTACTGGCTTTTTTATCACATAAGTTACGACATGTTAAATTAACATGGCTTAATACATTTCAGGGCTTTTTTTGGTGGGTTTTTTGGTTGTTTGTTCCACCCCCAGGAAAAAAAAAAAACACGCTGTTCCAATTTTTCAGAATTTCATCAGAATGCTTTTCTGCATTAAAGGGAAAATAAACTGACAAAACTAACAAGAAAGATACAGAATGGCATTTAAAATTTTAACCCTGCTTGCAGATTTCACACTTTGTTTCTCCTTTTCATATTAGCTATGGATTAGATGACTGCTATATTAAAGTAGGAGTGGTTAGTAGAGATTCATGCACTTACCCTGTTTAAGCTGATGATGAGTAAATTAAATCTTAACTCAGAATGAAAAATCTGATGTGTTGACCCAATAAAGTGGAACCAAGAGACAAACTGTCCCAAGTGGCACTTTAGTTCAGACTGAAGGCTAATTTGTTTGACAGAATACTGGATTTTGTGTCTTCAGCTATATGGCGTTTCTAACTATAAGTCCGGCTCCTTGAGAGGTCCGTATTGAAGGAAGGAAAACCTAGCTTTCAAAAACTGAAAGTGTACCAGTGTAAGGTTTGGAGTGTTTAGAGATTTTTTTTTTTGGTAATTTTTTTTTTTTTTATATTATAAACTTCTTTGTAAACAAGCTGTATTCACCAAAGATATGCTAAGCAGTTTAGAGGCCAATTGATGTTGAAACATGGCTTCATCTGTTGTGTATCTAAGGAAAAAAAACAATCATAATCCCATTACAGTACCTAGGTTAGCTTTGTTAAGACCCATTAAAGGTATCTAATTTTGAGTGTATATCCTGGGTGAATAGTAAGCCTTGCTTGTAACAGTTTACATGGCAGTCCCAAGTCACTGTTATATTTTGTCAGTGGGAATGAGCGGAATGTGATATTGGTCTCCTAAAATCTTAACCTTGGTACCTTTCTTTCTTATGTAATAAGAGAAGATGCTCAAATGACTGTTGCCTGATATGTCAGTGGAGCACTAGATTTACTTCTGCCAGTGTACCAAGAGGAAAGTAAAGGGTATCATTTGCTAAATGCTGCCTTTAGCATAGAAGGTTGGATTGGCAGCTGAGATATATAGAGACATAGGTAAGCATAAGCAGATTTAGCTTTGAGCTTTTTTGAGAGGTGGGTAGTGTGCTTTTTTTTTAAGACCATGTCGTTTGGGATTTACAAGGAAATGCCCTAAATACTTTAAAGATCTGTAAGGAGAATTGTGGAGGATTTGCTGTCAATATTAACAGTACTAGTTATTAAAGAGACATACTGGCCAATGAGACAAGAAGCTGCTTCCCTCGAGTGATAAGCAATTTGCGTAATCTTGTCACTTAGGTTGTCCAGGATATGTTTTAGCCAGCTCAGGAAGCAAAAGAAAGAAAGTTTCAACAATTTGTAAACATTACCACCCTCAAGAATCTCTGTGAGCACAAGGATGAGATAAGACAGGCTGTAGGGCTAGCTACATTGTTTGTTTATTCTGTGGTCTTGTGGTCCCAAGTGTGCTGCAAAACACTGAGTTGGTGTTGAGTCCAGTTCAGAAATGCAAAGGCTTCACTCAGCATTGGGCAAAGGGGGCCTCTGTAGACAATTATCTGTCATTAAAGGACATTAAAAGAATTGAGGCACAAGATCAGATTATCTTTGATGGGAGGTGCAACTACAGTGATGTTCAAAAGAAGGTCATTCCTGCCCTTTAGAGCAGGGGTGGTATCGGCTGGATTTCTGATGGATTTTTATCAGTGTTGATGTGAGGAAATGGCTTTCCCAGCTGATAACATCTTTGACTGAGTTTCTTGAACCCTTGACCTTTATCAGTCAAGGTATATATTGAATCCTCTTGTTAAAAATAAATCCCAAAACAAGTTACATGGAAAAGAAAACTTTTTAAGGTATGTGTTTTATAGTATTATTTTACCCCGAATGCTGCTTTGTTTGTTACAATTTGGAATTTTATTGAGATAAGAATAGAAAGTTATTAAGAAATGCCCTGCACTCTCATTCCAGGTAATCTTACTACCCTCAGCACTCTTGGAAAACAAGTAAATCAGTTAAATTGTTATGTGTGGTTGCATATTGCTTAACAGGACCATTTCACACTTAAGGTAGTTGCAACTGTACTCACAGGGCTTAGTAAAGAAGTGCTTGTGATGTCAGTGTGAAACTATGATTTTGACTTGAACTGTGAACATTGCCACGTAAATGAAAGGTGTTAACAGAAGGCTGGAGCAATGTAATTGTCTCAGTAAAAAATAAATTGCATTTGATTTCCATAATGTTGATGTTCCTGTAGTTGGAGAGGACTTGAGGCAGTGGAGCTCAATACCCAAGTCTCCATTTGGCCAGGAGATCTGAATTCATGCAAAAACTTGACGTGGTTGTAAATACTTGCAGAAGCGGTCGCTCATTTTCTCTAACTGATAATGCTCTAATCATGTTCATCTCTTCATCAAATTTTAACTGCAAGTTCCTTAGGAATCATCAGTTCTTCATGCACTGTGATTTGGCAATCACTTCTTTGATAGATCTTGATGCTTGTTGCATTGCAAATAACTATGATTTCAGCTTTGTGAAGCTTCATTAAGCTTGGGGCTTTCCTGCAGTCTTGGAGATGGCATAGACTTCTGTGCTGTCCTCAGTGGATTTCCCTGTTCCATTTAGACTAATAAGACCATCTAAAGATTCTGAAAGGAAAATCTTGGTGTACTGTGACCTAGCTGTATAGCTACAGTGTGATCATCCTCTAATTCAGAGAAAAGCTGTAGTTACAGTGCTGTTTTGGGTCTGGCACATGGCAAATATAGAAACCAAAGCCTTGATAGGTGTATTTATTCTGAGTACAAGGAGCGTTAATAAACATCCATTAAAGAGTGTACATCTCTTCATCCCATGTGAGTACACTTTGATACACTGTAGTTGAGTATCAAATCCTGCTTTAAACTGCAGTTGCTGGAACTGAGGCTGTAAGATCCAGATTAAGTTGGTGAATATTAGAGCTTGTGGAAAAGATGGTGTAGGTCAGTGCAAGGGAAACCCATGTCAGGGAATCCTTATCTGAAAATGCTCTCTGGCTTTTTGTTTGCTTTGTAATGTCAAAGCAGGGTCAAGAATGTGATCTGTATAGACAATTTTGAATGTTTTGTTTTTTACAAGAAAACCTTCTTTTTGATGTGTAAGTCCCATATGAGGGAGTAATGTCTTTTGGTAAGCCAGCTGATAGAGCTGGGAGGTGAGGAGAGAGATGGTTTTTGCTCTTTGCCATTTGATGTTGTAATAAAATTATTTGCTGTCTCTTTGAGCCCTGCTATGCTTGTTTCTTGGAACCAACAAGACAGCAGCAATGTTACTGCTACTTTACATTGCCAAGGGTTGCATAATCTGTGTATTATTGTTTCTTATGGAAAAAAAAGCCAGCCTGTCAGACCAAGGACAGATGTTCCTGCTCTTGTGAGCATCAGCATGTCTTGTTTCTTTTGCAAGTTGGCAGACATGGCAAAGTGTAGGGGAAAGGAGAAGAGAAAATGTTGAGTGAGTTAGTAGTTGAAGGCAAAGATGGAGTGAAGGAGTTGGAGTTAGAGCTTGAAGGACAAGAAGATCTGCAGTTTTGTTATATCAACATTAACTGTCAACACAGCATTGGGAAAGTAGCAGCTTCTGGTCTGCAGAACCTGAATGTCATCCTATTCCACAGTGTAAATATATGTATATTAGCAAATTTTTATTTATTGCATAAATGAACAAAGTTAGAGGGTTTACTACTTGCTTACATGCAGTATTTCATATTAAAGAGAACATGAGGACATCATCAGGAAGTCCTTTTAGAAGGCACAATACAAACATATTTTCTTTCTTACCTTTGCCAATGATCAAAGGGGAGAGGGTAAATTCACTTAATAAAAATATTTAGAAAAAGGAAAAATTGTCTCAAGGAAATGAGAGCTAGAATGCAAAATGTCTTGTGGTGTTACTTAAGGCAATGAGATTTTAAGGTTTACCTTATGTGCCATGTATATTGATTAAATACCAAATATATGGTGGCCATTTCTAACCATCATTTACTCTATTGATTTGTTAGCAGTGGAACTGTAATAAAAAAAGCTATTGATTTACTGTCCTTATTTGCTTATGGGCTTTTTATTAATTTTACACATTATTTCCTATTTCTAGATTATAATTTTTATGTGGGTTTTTTTTCCCTTTAAGACAAGTCTGGTCCTCTCTGAAGTTGGCAAAAAGGAACAAATTGAGAAACAGAGGAAGGAAACCATCAGCAGCATCTTGCTGGTTCTTACTGAGCGACAAAAGCTGCGCAAGGAATGGGCAGCAAGGTGAGACATTTATGAAAAAATAGTTAGATAATAAAATTAGAAACGAGTATATCAAACTAATGAATCAAAAATATACTCCTACAAATCCCCTGAGCTGGGAGAAGTTGACATGGAAAAAAAAAAAAAGTCAAAACTTTTACTGCTACAATAGTATTTTTCCTTAAATGGAGTAGTCAGTATTGCTGCTTCTGATGTCAGAGTTACTTTGTGAGGTAAAATGCTCCCTTGCTGTGCTTATCTAGTGCAGTTTATTGGTAACAGCTGGATAAACATGGTATGTATGACATATTTGAGGACTGGCATCAGCTTCAGTGCCCTCAGATTTTCCTTATGTTGGTAACAATGCGAGCATTGCCCCTTGCTGGCTTGCCATGATAACAGATTCCCTTGACTGATTCTTTCCTGATCCTCATATTTTGTTATGGTATCCTACTGGTGTTAACTGAGTTGTGTTGGATGAGATTGGCATGAATGTATATATCTCTGTAATGTTCCTATCATGCAACTTCTATTTTGCACAAGGTCTAGTTTACTCAAGTTGAGCTCACTGCTGTGGTGAAAAGTCAGATGATGTGGTTATCAATTTGAAAAGAGTTGTTTACCTTTTTTATTTCTACAAGTTTGTTACTGGAATGTAGTCAGATTTCTGGTCCATTCAGAGGCATGTTAATTTGGTAAAGACAGTTTCCACCACATGGCACTTTTTTTCACATCTGTTGCCAAAAGCTGTAGTTTTATACTAATTTTAATAATCTTTTTTCTTATCTCTGTTGTTTTCATAGAGTATCTAATAGTCTGAGAACTTTTTCTACCAAATGTACAGCTTTTCTTTAAATCCAGCAGGTATCTTGTGCTTGTAATGAAATACATTTATTTTAGTCAAAAGTATTCTTAAAATAAGATCTTTGTTCATCAAAATTAGCACCTAAATGGCATGATTTTTTTTTTTTTAGCCTGCATTAATATTCCCTGTGTTACATTAATATATAATTTTGGAAAGTTCTGAGAAACTGACTTAAAAAAAGGTAATTGTAGATACTGGACCTGACATTTGAATGACATTGCTCTTCTAAATAGTTACAATGAGTGGACTTGAAACATTGTAGAACCTTTAGGTGAAAGTTAAATATTGTTACATAGTATCAGTTATTATACACATGAGAGACTGTTTTCTAAGTTTGTGTTCCTATGAGAATGGAATTTTTACTTATCACCAGTTAAGATCTTACAGCGAAATAGAGCTTAGTAAGGTGCATCTATAGTATTGGTCATATTATCATGTGGGTTTTGTTTCTCCCTTTTGAGGAATTTAAGAGATTTTTGTGGTGATTTTTTTTTTTGCTTTCCATCACCGTGCTTCCTAAATAATGCAAACAGTTTGGCTATATGGGAAACAGAGGAACTCATTCACAGCTCTTCCATGGGATATATGCATCTTTGTTCTGAACCAGAATAGAAAGCTTCCTAGAGATAAGAAAAAGTTAAACAATTTTAATGAGTTGGGTATCTTTTTAGCGTTGGTTTAGTTTAAAAATGATTTCCTACCATACAGGTCTTCAGGAATCATGGCAATTGGGACTTATTTAAAAATAATGGGGGCTACAGTGTCTGTGGCCTCTGCCTGCGGCTGGCAGCATAACCAGAGGCTGGGGCCATGCTGCAGTTGTAGACACAGGTTAGTCTGACACTGAAATACTGAAGTTTTTGGGTGGGGGCAGGGTGAGGCACAAGCAGACAAAGTGCAGGCCTTCCTAAAACTAAACACCTGAAAGAAAATTTCAAGAGCATTGTGCCCTGGAAGTTCTGAAAGAAAGTGTCCTTTGAGTATTAAATATCCATAATCCTTTTTCTTTCCATTTGATGTTTCCCATTCCAGTGACCTATCTGAGAGTCTCATCCATATGATCTACATAAACAGGCTGTTACCGTACACCTCACTTTACTTCATCAAAGCTTCATGTGGATGTCTGGAATGAAGCACTGACTGTGGTAGCCATCAAGCATACAGTGGTGAAAGTTATAAAACGTCCGCCGTGGTACTAGCAGGGCTGCCCATGTTTTAGAGATCAGTCTATTGTGTACTTTGGAATTACATGAGAAAAATGTGCTTGGACAGGAAATAATTAGCACTTGTCAAAGGGCAGGCAATAGGTTACAGTATTTTACTTTCAACAGGCTATCAGGGGATCAGCTAGATTAGATAATAGATTTTTTTTTTCTTTTTTTTTTCCTCTGGAAGTTAAGTACAGATGACTCTAATTACCTTACACTGTGCATTAGAGAGCACATTATGAACAGTACAACTTCAAGAAATTTAGGTCAATGAAGGGAGGGCAGCTGGAAAAAACTTTACCCTGTACTTTATAGAGTTCTGTAGGCAGTGTTCTTTCTGTGGGCTCTATTGTTGTCACTGACACCTTTAAAAAAAAAAACTTCTAAAGAACCCAACAAATGAACAAAGAAAAACAACAAATGAAAGATACCCTCTGCAAACAAAACAAAACAGCAAAACAAAACTACAAACAAACATGAAAAGCAAAACCAACCAAACAAAAGTGTGCTGGGAACAATTAACACAACCTGATTCAACTTAGATTGGTTTAACTCTTCTCATAGAAAGGCATATGAATTATTTTGATATGGAAGTACGTGGTTAAAACATGTCCTTACATTACTTGCTTTGAGTTGTACCAGTGTTTCTGCATATTAATGAACTGAAACTGCTCTTTATTTCAGCTCCCTAGTCCAAAGCACATGATAGTGCACTTCAGTGTTATGTCTCACTGTTTCATATTCTTTTGACTCTAAAGATATCAGTATCTGAAGTATCTGAGCAGGTCTTCTACAGATTCTTGTTGTGCCCTGTTGAGTGGTAGTGATCCAAAATACTTCAGGTAGTACTCATTGAAGTGTTAACAGAAATGGTCCAGAGTTTCTAAAGCCCCAGATTTGTTTATACTGCATGATAGTGCCTGATGGACAGGTTGCTATAGCTGTTAAAGAGCTACTCTAGCCCTTTGAACTGACCCCTTCTTGACCTCTGCTTATAGAAGGTCACTGTTCAGTCTATAAAGTAAGGAAAACCTTAGATTCTACTGTAACAAACAGAGGCTAAAGGGAACAGCTGTGAATTTAGGACTAACCATGCAAACCTGTATAGATTTTAGGGTCACTGTATGATAATGAAAAATTGTTACCAAATTATATGGAAATTTAACTGCAATAGTGGGAAAGAGAAGGCGGAGTCTGATGCATTGGGTTTGGTAAATGAAGTGTGAAGTTACCCATCTGGCTCTAGACAGCCCTCTTTTTCTCTACGAAAGGGAAACATTTAAAAATAACCATGGTACATCTAGAATCAATGACCCATACAGAGAGCTGGAATAGATCAAGATTTAATGGTGGCTGTGGAAGAAATTATCATTTGAAAAGTGAGACAAAGGATGAAAAAGTACAGTTCAATATCTGCACCTGATTCATATTCAAAAAAAGACTTCAATATTTTTACCCTGTTGATGATGCTATTGACATTTTTTTTATTTGACTTTTAAGTGGAACCAGAAATTTTATGGCATAAAGAAACAGTTTGGTTAACAAAAAATTAACACTTGAGCTTCAAGAGGAGATGTCAACTTTTCCTGATTGGTACATTTCAAGAGAGCTATAGGTCAAGAAAAACTGTCTCTTATTTCCCCTAATAGAACTTGTAGCATGTTATAATAATATTACCTTTAATGTTTACATGATATACTGCACTTAATTACTAGTAGTGTTTTGGTGTATTTTTCATATGCACACTTATTACCAAACTGTTTTGTCATCAGTAGATTAATTGAAAGGATAATGTTTATCTGGATTGAAATTATTAATTGGTAGGAAAAACCATGGTTGGTTAAACTATTACTAAAATAAGCCCTTTTCATGTTATTAGACAAAAATGTTGTTGTTATGACACAGACTTTGATATCCATTTTGCTGTTTCCCTAACTGATATTGCACTATTTCTCTAAGGGGAAATTCAGACAGGCAATGGAAAGTGTAAAGTTTTGGAGCAAGACATAATGAAGTGGGAAGTTGAGTAGGAAAACTAAAATTAGTTATGACAGTTGTGCTTTCATAGTTGTGTTGCTTAGCCAAATTCTGAAATCTTAAGTTCTCAAAGTCATCATGTAATGACAGATCAACAAAATAAATGTTTGGTAAATAATTTGGACCAAAGTAAACACAAAATTCTTCTGGTTTGTGATATAAACATCAGAAAAGTGTTACTTGAATATACCTCGTAATAATCAGTATCTTAAAACCTTGCCTTATTGAAATAACACTATGAGAAAAATGTATTTTATGAGGTCGTTCTACAATCCATAACATTTTGTAGATCAGATCAGTGTCTGGTTTTAGATTTATTATATTTTTCCATCTTTGCAAAACTCTTCAAGAAAGAGCCTCTTGCTTGTGGCAAATTGTGTAAGTTTCAGGTTTCAGGTCAAGCTTGACCTATAATTCCTTACTGCTTTTTTGTCTTTGTCAAATCCCCTCTCAGAGCTCACAGTTTTGACATAACAATGTAAAGGTATGTATTTTTTTCCTAACTCTGGTGAATTCTTATCATACTACTGAGATAGTCTTACCTCTCAGCAGTGTAGTCTGGATTATTATGTGCAAAGTGTGACAACCAGCTCCTAGTTTGTGCTAACACAATTCAGTTCTCTAATAAGAAGGAAGAATATTAGAGTGGAATCCTAATACAGTGTGCATGTTAAATGGGATACAAACTGCAGGATTTATTTTTATATTGTCTGTTTTGAAGAAAAAGTGATTTTTTTTTTAAATTTTTTTTTTTTTTAATTTGTCTTACACCTTTTTATACTTTGGAATTTTAGATCATATTTTAGAAGGTAATTGAGACAGATTAGTACTTTTTAGGTCCAGAAGGAAAAAGTGGTGCTGAAATGAAGATACAGAAGAGAAGTCTGTGGGTTAAGAAGTTAGCATGAGCTTTGGGAAAATAGAAGCAGTTCCTTCTGTCACAGACTTGTGGGTTTTTTTCAGGCACTCGCTAGATGTTAGTTTTTAAATGAAAATTGGTAAAACCAGTTGTAAGGTGTTACACTTTTCCCCTCTCACATTACTGACATTTTTCACTTTCCCAGACCTACCAAGGTTATATGAAGTATTGTGAGCTGTTCTGAAACTGCTGCAAAGGAAACTTCACTATTTCCAAAGATTTGACAGACATGTAGCAGGGGAACTGAAGTCTGTCAGAAAGCTGGGAGAAGTATTTGGACTGTTTTGTGTAATGTTAGAACGACAGAATTTTTTTCATCTTGAGGATTCCAGTGTCTGTGTTTTTGAAATGAATAAGGATCTTGGTACACATAGCTGCTTGAACTCCCGTGGAGTTTTAGTAACAGTTGTCCACTCTGAATACTCCAATGGATACTCAGTGAGTGACCAACAAGTATAGACAAAAATTTTGATTCATAATTTGCAAATCATGAGGAGAGAAAAAAAGCATATCAAAGACTCCATATATATATTTTTCTGTTTTGTGTGTGTGTATGTTCTTGAAAGAAGAAAATTAAACTGTTCAGCGCGCAGTGTGTAACATAAACCAGTTTGTTCAGAAAGTGTACACTGTGGCTTTGGCAGTGTTGGATACTGTATGTTAATCAAGAAGATGCTTTAAGGCAGGCTGAAAACCAACCTTACAGCTTCCAGATGAATGGAGAAAACACTGTGACTTCAATGAAGTTGTCAAGTCTCCTGCTGTAGTTATCCTTAGACATCAGCAGCCTTGATTGACCTTTGACTTTTCTCCAGTTGCTTATTGCCAGACTTCTTTTGCATCTTGTGACCCTTCCTGTTTTCTGCCTCTGTCTTTCACCTGTGTTTCTTGTATTGAGGAGTCTTTGAAGCAACCAGGCTTGGGATCAATAGGTACAAGTGCTCTGCAAAACAATGGAAATACTGCTTGATTAAATGCTGCTGTTTAACCACTACTATTATTTCCTTTGAAACTGTCTTGACCCTTCACCCTTGAAAAAACTTTATATTTACAATCTATGGCTACTTAGAGAAAATGCTGCTTCTTACCTTGTGATGTTACTATATACACAGCAAATACGGTGCAAAAAAAATGTTATTTGGCATGGGGACCTAAACCAAATGGTATTATAGGGGAGTCTAGGAAAAGTCACAGAACTTGAGCTCTGTGTGGCTTTTGTGTGTGTCAGACTCTTTCATTAAGTCACTTCATAGGGATTGTTTACTCTGAGGGTTTAACTTTATCATTTTAGCTTAGTTTTAATGCTCCGCTTCTGAAAATCATGAAGAGATGCATCATTCCATACCTGAATAACTACTGAATCAATATTCTTTGACATTTCCCTTTTTTTATTTCATGCTTTTCTTCTTGTTATTTTAGATGGATTTCTCAAAAGATGAGTCAGTGACACTTCCAAAACTGACAACTGACACAAATCTATTTATTTATAATTCAGTTAGTTTCCCACATAAAAAGAGATGAATTTTCCCACTCTATCAAGAGTGCATTTGTTGATACTTATTTTATTATTTTGTTTTACTCTGTTTCACTTGGACAAGCTTTTAAAGTCAGCATGGGTGATAATTCCTTATTTAGTTAAGGTTTCCTGACTGCAATACAAGATCATTAGTGCTGTTTTTTTCCAGTGGTTTGACAATGATTTGCTCACTGCTACTGGGAGATCTGAACGCTGAAAGTGGAGATTATTGTATTTCTAAGCTGCAGGATACTGGAGATTGAATGGATCTCAGAGGTGATAAATTTGTAATCTATGGAGACAAAGTGTTAGCCACATCATCAGACAGTTGAACCACAACGTAGCATTTGCATCAGCTGTCATCATTACTGTGAGACTGGTGTCTGCCAGAGGCAGGGGAAAAGGAGAAGAGCCAGGAGAATTCATTGTGTTGAATGGCCCTCTGTAGCTGCTCATATTAGCTAAAGATCTGGTATTATAAACCAGGAATAAAGTGTGACTGGTCCAGAGGATGAAAAATTATCATAGGTGTATTTTGCTTTATCCACTGAGGTTTCTTTCTACTGCAATATCAATCCATACTTTGCCTTCAGCAAAATGTGCTAATGTCATGGTATGTAACATGCCTTTAAAACTACTTGCAAACTTAGCATGAACTTTGTCTAAAAGTAGACATTTAAAATAAATGGAGTCTGAAGTTAGAATTCTCTCTTCTGTAAGAAGCCTTATCCAAACAGGATTTTATTGTTAGTGTTGTTAGTACCATTATTGTCACAGCTTGATCTGTCAGAAAACTGCATTAACTAAATTTAATGTGGAGGATCTGAGTTACATAATCTGTATACATTACCAATACATAAAAAACAGGCAACAGAAAGGGTTTAGTTAGCAAAAATGGGATGCTTATGTCATAGTATGAGGCAGGAGTGAGCAGATCCTTACATAAGTTCATGACTTAAGTCATAAATGCCATCAGCCTTACGTTATTAAAGTTTTTCCACATATATAGAACTTAATGGCTCCAGAGATTGGTAATAAAATACAAAGCCTTTTGTTTTCACGTCAGTGGGTCAAATATGGTTCAAATAGATGGTGCCAAAGATTATTCCCATTGGGCGCCTATGTTTGATGGCCTATGTAAAATGCGTTGGTTCTCCAGCCCTGGTAGGCAGGTGTGAATATCACATAAAGCAACTGCTAGAGCTGACACTAATTGATACTCTTGCTGGCATTTTTGGAGCAGCCAAAAATTAAATGTATGTAGAAGCTAGGCAAGGTGCCGGCAATGCACTGAGCAGTTGAGACCATGATTGTGAGGTAGAGATAAGCTAGAATGGCAGACTGTGGGCAAAGAGATTATGTCAGCCAGTTGTGTTGCTCTACACTTTGGTAGAACTAAAAATTATAGTAATGTACACAGATAATCACATGCTGGTGAAAGAGCTGTGGTAAATTAATGGACAAGAGAGAAGTTCAGTCTGAGCTGGGGATGTATCCAACCAATGAGAGAAACTAAGATCAACTGGAGAGTAGAACTAGATTTAGTTGCCTATTTTCAGTACTAATGAGATCTTTGGGGCATTTCAGCAGTTTAATTTGGCTGTATTGTTACATTTATTTTGTCTGAACTGTCAATTCTTAATGTATCACTGCTATGGAATTATTAACTTATAAACTATGCTGATGTTTTAAGAACCTAAAAAAAAGAAAGTTGGCATTTCTTACGTTTAAAATGTTCTGTAAAAACAGGTAAGTTGAGAACTTGTTACAGAGCAAATTTTATGTTCTTTGTCTTATTTTGGTAAGCTCCAGATGGAAACAGTGCTTAAAGTAGCAGAAGAAAATCCTACTGTAACTTTGAGTAGCTTAACCAACTAACACCACTTGTACAGACGTGCAACACCTGATCTTTAAATCGTAATTCACAATACTCATATTTCTGTATTGCTGTATCCTAGAGATTTCTCTAGGCTGATGATGGAGCAGGTAGGATGAATGGGTGGAAAAGGGTGCTGAGGTGACGTGATATATTAGTGGTGTATTAGAAATTGAGATTAATAACCAAAACAAAGAAGTGTCTTGAGATGTATCAAACATTAACTGAGAAAGTGGCTCTAGTAATGCATGGTTTATCTGAAAAGCTATGAAAGGGTATGGAGTATTAAAGTTGGTAATACCAGGATTAAAGACTACTCTGTAGGAAAAGGAAAGTGTCTTAAATATTCGCCATTCCTTTTATATTTGGAGATGTGGATAATCCCAAAATCCAGATGTGTATGTTAGGGATTGAAAGAGAGGTTGAAGGAAGAGAAAGGATGGGAGGAAAAGGGTTTGAGAGGTGAGAGATTGCAATGTCGGAGGAGTTTTTTTTTTAACTGTTTTGCTTGCCTGTAGGTGACACTGTTGCATCATTTATCTGTACATTTTCACATATCTTGTCCAGGGACAAAAAAAAAAAAGTTTCATTAAAATAATTTGAGAGAGATTCCAAATAAATGCATTACACTAATGACTTCTTAAGTCTTGGCTAGAGAATAACCTTAGATATGGGTAGATGAATTACATGTTCTCCTTCCCAAAGATGGCAGCAGTTTATAATATTATTTCTGATTAACTAGCTTGCTAGCATTGCATCTTCAGTATTCCCTTGACAGGCAAGATGCTAAAAGGATTGCTCTGTGTGTTTCTAAAGACTAATGTAATAAACCAAGATGATAATACACTGATAAAAAAAAATCTTAATTTGCTGCTAAGTTATGGCAATATAAAGTTATAATGTTTTTCTTTGCTAAAGTCATTTAAATTAATAATGTGTGCCATTAAGTGTAATCTCACAGAGGATTTTTTTTTTCTTCTTTGCCATTAAGTATGCTGGGTACAGAGAAAATGAAATATTCTGTGAGGCTTGAGCAATCATCTATCTCTAAGCTACAGTGTGCCTGCTGCCAGATGTTCAGGTGCTGGTGCTGCTGCTTTGACATGTATATCTCTTCCAGGCAAAAAAAAAAAAACCTCAATATATACATCAGTCCAGGTGCAAGGTGGCCTTGCCAACAAACCTGCCTCCTCCTAGCTGTGACACTCATCCACTCCCCACTAGAATGTGTACGTTAGAAGGGGATTGTAATTAACCCCTGGAAAGCACAGGTTTCACAAAAGTGATGTGCACAGTAATGATATTGTTAGCTTTCTTAATTTCCAGTTTCACCATCAATTATGCCATGTGTTTCATCCAGTTGGTGCTACACTCCCAGTGTTAATTATAACCTACAAGACTGTTACAGTTAATTTTATGGCAAGCATATTGTCTCTTCAAGGCTCCACAGCAGCTCATAAATTATCTTGAAGGTAAAATGTAACTTGGGGAACTAGTTATGAAAATTCCATCCATCTCGCTTAGGAGGTGCAGCTGCTACTGTCAGCTGCCTCGCTGCTGCATTGTGAAGGAATTATGGTGGGTCAGGTTTAAGAGGCTAGGCCCAGGCTGTCACTGAGGAGAAAGGCTGTCCTGGCCCTGTCAGACTAGTACCTTCTGCCAATCCCTTGTGGTTTCACTTTGCAGGCAGTAAAAGGCAGGCAGTGCAGGTGGATAGTCCCCAAGCTGTCTCTATTCATTACTTTACAGAAAGTTGTTTTAGGTAGGCAGGTACGGAGACCTTTTCACTGTTGTCATAATGTTAGGCATCATCTGCAAAGTGCAAGATAGATAACTCTATAAATAACTCACTGTTCTGTTGGGCTGGGCTAGTGGAGAAAAGATGATTAGCACCCTAGACACACATGAAGTAGCTGCCTGGTTTGTAAAATGACTGTTGGTTTAATTGTAGCAGTAGCTTGGTCTGGAGGAGCACATCTGTTCGCTTTTGTTTTGCCTACACAATACGAGGAGGTGCAATTTCACTGCTAAGTAATTTGTGTTGGAGCTTCACGTTAAATAAATTAGCATGGGCTTAGAGTGGAATTATTTATGTCATCTGTGCGTGTGTACCCTGTTGTTTTTGCTGAAGGAATTGTGAATATTCATTTTTTTTTTTCATTTGGTGGTTTTGGTTTCTTTTTAAAAAGTGGGGTGGATGATAAAGCAGTCCCCTACTCAGAACAATGAGCTCAACATGCAGTGCTATTTATATTTCTGTAGTACACTTGTATTATCACTATAATGACTTACTCTGCTCTTTATAGTAATAATACAAGACTACCATAAAAATGTAATTTCTTATTCTGCACTCTCCCTTTCCAACATTTTGTATTTCAATATTTTTAAAGGCTGTCAAGTTTGGGTGCTCCTTTAAGAATGAAATCAAAGTAAAATCAAATTTCGTGAGAGGCTTTTTTTTCTTCCACTGTTTCACCTTTTGAAAGCACTTCTGTATTTACAGCTTTGTTTCCCAACCTCATTTACAGCTGGGAGGGGATATGAGAAGGAACACTGAAAGCTGATACTTTACGCATTTCCATAGGCAACCACTGTGCAGATGTGAATGTAGAGACCCATCCTGAGTGACTAAATGTTGTGAATTCAATTGAGGAGAAAATGAACAAACACAATAATGAAAACCAGCAAGGCTAATACATTTAAATATATATTGTTCATTTGTTTTTACAATCTTCATCAGTTTTAGGTAGGTTTTGATAATTCATCGTAAAAGAGAGAAAACAAATTTTCGAAATAATGCCTTGTGTAAATTGTGAGGGGAAAGGCTGCAAATTAGAGCACTTCTGTTATGTTTTTGTTGTTTCTTCCTTGGAATTTGCAGTAAACATGCCTTATTATACCCTTTAGAGGTCCATTCTTTTTCGAGTCATCAGTACAGATTTCAGTGTTCAGAGAAGAAACTCCAAAGTTTCAACGTACCAGAATCCTGTATTTCTGTTTAGCTTATTTGGAGTGAAGCTGTGCATTAGGCATAGCCTTGAGCAAAGTGGGGTATAAAACCAGGATTGAGAGGCGAGGAGACACAGAAGCATTGCTTCTTAGGAGCAGAGCTCCTTTATAGCACCATTCTTTCCTTGTCTCTTAGAGAAGACATAGCAGGAAAATTGGAACTGTTGCTAGCATTACCATTTAATGCAGGATTGCTTCACCTGGTCATCTGTGTCACTATGTCCAACAGTATAGGATGTCAATTGCTTTACAAAGGTTATCCATCAGTATTGCCAAAGCAGTTCCTCCATTTCTGCATTGCAAATGGGAGGTATCTGTAGTTGCTGTAGTACAGTTCTCACAAAATTTTTGATGAATTTTGTGTAGTGAAGGTTAGCGACAGGAAAGAAGTCTGATAATTGTAATGCCCCATACTGGTTTCTGAATGCATAAGATAACTGCTGGCTATCCAAAACTGTAACATTTATTTTGCTCAAAATTATGTGGAAGTACCTGGGTTATCGTCATAATTTCTTCTCAGATTGATTTTACACTATTGCAAAAATCACTAAGTTCAAGAGAGTTAATGTAAATCAGAAGAGAACTGGGGTAATAATAAAATATACTGGTAAATATCCTTCGCATTTTCTTGTGATGGAGTCTCAAACTTTTATTATGACAGTACTGCAGAAAGATACATTTAATTGGAAAAGTCTTTATTGTTTGTAATTTAGCACATAAAGTACCCATTACCAAAGTAATTTAAATACAAGAAATCTTTAAGTGCATAGGATTAAACAAACAAACAAAGAAAAAAAAAACCCAAACAACAAAACAAAAACCAAACAAACAAACTTTCTTTCCAGAAAAAAAGTGCCTTTGTTTCTTGGCTTTTGGCCAACTTCAATAGGAAAAACTGCATTTGGAAAGTGATTGAACTATGTAGTTTAGTGAACTCAGGTTTTAGGCAGATGGATTAAAGCAGCTGTAAAATAATGGGTGAAAGGACAACTTGAGACTCAATTGTCACAGGCAGACACATTTCTAAAACGGTTGCTGTTTCTTGCTTAACATGACTCAGTCTGTTCTTATATATAACTATATATAACTTTCATACTAACCTCAATGTGAGACAGTCATTAGATTAAAAAACAAATGGAAAAAGGGATTTTTATGGCTTTATTCTTACTTATGTCACAAAATTAAAAGAACTAAAGAACTAATTTGGGAGAAAACAAACTCAAATTTGTTTGCCAACTAAGTGCAGCATCAACCAAATGAATATCCAAGAATAAATACATTTTTAAAACTAAAATACGTGTATGTATAAAAGGAATTTAAATCACTGACAGATTGTGCGTGTGTTGAAGCATGGTGCTTCAAAATGTATTAAAGAAAGAAATCATAAATGTTAATATTATTGTAATAGGAAAAATGAAGGGTTTTTTTTTAATTTAGCCTTTAATAGTAAATTATAAGTTCCAGCAACATGAGAAGACCTCTCTGCATGCTTAGTCTTGTGAAATTAATGAAGTGCTGCGTGCAACTGACCCTTAGCTTGTTCAGTTTGCTGATGAAAATAAGTTATCAATACTGCTTATATTCTCTTGCTGTACTCTACTATAGAATGCTCTACTGTGAAAATTTTTCTTTATTTCATGGTATTCCCATACCTTGCACTGCTATTTCTCTTAGATAAAAACCCCACTGTTCTTCACTGCTGTTTGGACTAGGGATTTTGCTTTCTTTCCATGATGTCCTTTTGTAAAAGGAAGTCTTCTCGATCTCTCTTCAGAGTGTTTCACAACAAAAACCCCAAACAAATTAAAAGCAAAACCCCTTGAACTTCCTAAAGCATCTCCATTTATGAAATACAGGTCTCTTTTCCTTACCAGAACTTGTAAGCATGTGCATTAGCGTGCTAACATTGTTCCTGGTCTTGAACAGTACTGACTGACCTTTTCTTAATTGCCATTATGGAAAATACTAATCCTTCAGTTTTTAATAATTTTTATTTTTATCCTACAAAACTGCAAGAAAACAAGTTGCTGCCAAATATCAAAAGAAAAAAAAAATATGTTCAAGTGTACAACTTTATTATTATGTGATGCAATTGATGTTGGATACAGGAGAATAATCTTGTTTGCCCTTTTTTTTTTTTTTTTTTCCCCCCCTCTCAAAGCCTGACCTTTACTTAATCTTACTATTTTTCTGTGTGTCACACACAAAAAAAACCCCTACAAGATTTATTGGCATTTGTATGGAAAAAATGAAAGGATTTTCATGTTTTGTATGAAACTTAATACACTCTCACAGATGGCCCAGCTCAGGTGTGATTTTAATTATGAGATAAAACAAAGCCCAACACAGTAGGAAGTAGTCTTAATAAACGGCCCGAAGCTTTTGTCTTCATGTGTCAAAAAGCCTTTTTATTGTGTGATGAAAAATTCTTTTTTACTAGCTGTTTTTAAAAATGCTTGAAAAAAATACAAGGGCTTCCAAAGTTCAAGTGAGTTATTTTGGTTAAGTAAATAAGAAAATATTTTTTTTACATTTCTTTTTTTCTTCCCAATGACTTTAGACTTGTGCTGGCAACTAATATGGGGGGGATATATATATATATATATATCTCACTGTTAAACCATCAAGGACACAAATACTTTATTCATAAATAATTTTGTAATTTGTTGTTCTTGTTTGCTGATGTATCACTTTGCTTAGTAGTAACTAAACCTGAGAATGTTAAGCCTGGCTTAAACTGCTCCATCAGAAACTACTATTAATGTAAACCCTGCTATGGTATTCAGCCTTCAATATTAAAACAGAAATAGTGTGATCCTGTTGTTAAATATTACTAATATATTATAATAATGTTATACTGTCTTTTCCTTAGTGGGGAATTATGAGGACCTCATGTTAGGACCTCTGTCCTGACATAGTTAATTATCCATAGATAATGGTTTTCAGCAGTAACTGTTCTGAACATCACAACCTCACTGTTAAGGGCTTAATAAATATTTGCAGACTCAGGTGCAGAGCACCTACGTACTCCTCTACAGAAGCAAACAGCTGTGGTTTCTTTCCTGAGCTATACATCACATATGATGTCTCATTTGTTGTGGCAAACCTAATGGTGCAAATGGCAAGCTTTATGTCCTGGGTTGTACTGTGGTAATATGTTTGTTGCAGATATGCTAACTTGCCTTTCATGAGTCATCAGTCTTCTCTAACACAGAAATATCTCAGAAAGCTGCAGCTTCTGGGGTTCATTACTTGATACAATTATTTTAAACTCCATTTTAGAGTCTATAACTGCTATCACCACTGATGCTGGAAGGTGGAAAGCTGTATAACCGGATGGTTGACAATCGAATTATATATCCACAGGCTTACTTTTAGGGGAAATGCTAGGTTTATGTATGTGGAACCAAACCACATTCAGAATGAGACATTCTAGCAGTGGTATGACACTTTTGGTCATTCATGATTAGTAGTCAGTAAGCCTAATCAGTCACAATAGCAGTAATAGTTGCTTAGTATTTAAAAAAAAAAAAAAAAGTCTTTAGTATTTTTTTTTTCCCCATAGATTTAAGTGCTTTCAACAAAGGGGCATTCATTTGGGACCTTTCTGAAATTTTCCAATTTTTGCTTTCCCCTTGCCCTGCTATCCATGCACCCTTGGTCGTAATCCTTCTCCAGTTTTGGATTTTAAGGATTCTATTTTATTAATGTGTTTCTCTCCTAGTCATCTTCATCAGTATTATGAGCAAAGTGCAATGTAAAATGTAATACATAATAAGTGAGTAATGATATATTTTTAGCTCTTAATTCTGACTGTGGAGGTACGTGGAAGAATAACGTATGGTCTATATTCTATAGAATTTATAGTCCAGTTTAGGCAGGGAAATGGTCCTTATCTATCTTGTCTGTGTGCATCATCCACTGTGATTCTCATGTTACATAATGCCAAATAGCCTGTTAGTATCTTTTCTATGATTTCTAGGGAATCAGTTATTGGTGAGTAGGGGCAGCAATTGTCGTTTCCTTGATTGGTGCCTGAACTTGCATGGCCTGCTGTGAAGCGTGCGTCCTGAGCACTGGTTGCCCTTGTCTCAGAGATGCTTCTAAATGTTTTGTGGTTGTCAAACACACCAAGTTTCTTATACTCACTATCAGGCAAACTGCGTAGTAACTGTAGGAAGCTTTATGTTAACATAACTGAAGCATAATCAGAGTAAAAGTTGTGATTATGATATTGTTTATTCAGTTACAAGTTAAGGCTTTAGTACAAACTTTGAGTAAGGAGTTTCCATTCTGATGTGTGTCCCATGCACAACACGTTGTGTCTTTCGACTTGTTAATCCAGTTCTGCTGATTGACTCAAGGTGAAACAAAAGCTGGCATTACTGGTCTGGTTTACTCTCCCAGATGCTGTATTCTCCTACACTGGATGTGAGTAGTGCTGATGGCTAACATGTCACTAACATGGCCTGGCTATCTGACCCAGAAGTCATTAATGTCAGATAAAAAGGTAAACAAAGAACGCTGTTTTTAAGCAGTGATAGACTGTCAGTCCCAAGTGTTATGTTTCCCCATCATGAAGAAGGCATAATGTTTGTGCTTGCTTTGCCTCAATTTTGAAGTGTACAAGCCTAAAAGTTACTTGAACAACACACACATGACTCTAGGATTAAAATTCAACATGAGATTAATTTAAGGGCAATTATATACCTTTTTAATTGAGTGCACATTAAAATTCTGCTGGTAACCATTCTGTTGGTAACCTATGCCCCCTTGATTCATTAACAAAATGTAACTGATCTACATCTGCTTTTTGGGGGTAGGGGTTAATCTGCAATGTAATCAAGGCAAGAAGGTTTTGGCTCAGAAAAGTAAATGTTTTCGATCCTTTATTGTCAAGTCCCACAATTTTCTCTGCAGCAGACTTAGATGAAACAGAAAACTGATATACTGAGCCACTGGAATTGCAGTCTTGTAATTTAGAAATATCCTTTTATCCCTTATAATTTCTTTACTGAGATTCTTCAGTCTGAATCTGATATAGGTAGGAGCCAAGACAAACAGTAACCATTTATAGTCACTCAAACCAGTTTAGATTTCACCAGAATGTAAAGCCAAAGAGTTCTTGGCATTGTTTCATGTGTCTTACTAGGATAGAAAGAGCATTTACATTGTTGCACTCACCAAAGCTGCATGTTTCTGCAACATCTGCAAGCTTTTATTTTCAACATTATAAAGATGTGAAAATACTTCGTGCAGCAAACTCTCTTAATTCACAAGCTGAAGAGCTTGATGAAAGGTCCTTTAACTTACTAGAAATAGTGCATAGGAAGAGAATGTCTCCAGGCTTTGAAGCAGGAGCTGGAATGCAATACCAGTGATGCTATACATGTGCTTGTATATGGGACAGGGCAAGCATACATCTGTGTTGTGTGGGGCATTGCCCTTGGAGTGCTGACATGGATTAAGAGGTTTGATTCGTCAAAACGCTTCTGAATGCACAGCTAACTTGCTGTGGTTTTGAAGAGCAAGTGCTGCAGCAGATAGTATTTGCAAGACTGAGCCATAAAATTGCTTTCATAATTAAGTTGTTTGCTTGTTCTAGACATATTTGCCAAATAGCTGGAATAGCTTATAGTGAGTGTTCCAGTTGTGTGCATAAAAAATGGAAAAGATATTTGTTTTTCTTCAGGAACCTTACTCATAGAATTATAAAAACTATCAAAACAAGCTCTTCCCTTCATTTTTGTATGTTATTACCCTGCCACTCAACATGTATGTGCATGCATACTTGATTTCCTGGTATGTATAATGAACTGATACATAATGAGTCCTTCTCGTAATAGAGTACCTTTCAGAATTTGTCTTTCCTTGCCCTGTCCTCCTGCATTTTGAATAACTTGCAGAGCAATAGTATAATTGCCGTGTACCTCCAGAAAGGTCTTTTTAGTATGTTTTAGACTATTTAGTCTACCTTACATAGCACGTTGGAATTCCTAGATGAAATTGCTATGCAATATATCTGGCAATGAAAAAGAGATAAGCCTCATGTCTGCAGAATCCACACTGAGACAGCAGTATGGAAAAACATTATAGAACACTGTAGAGAATGTGTCCCCCACCAGAGTGTATCTGTGAGGATCGAGCCCTTCTCATGTGTAATTAGTTTTAAGCCAAAATAGATGAAATACCGATCAGTAACATCTAGTTTAAATGCATGTCACAAAAATTCACATTGTATATTTTTCTCTGTCAAAGGCTGTAGTACTTACTACTTTGTGCAGTAGATTGTTATCTAGTTTTCTCTCTTCTGCTTCTCATAAAGAAAATATTTGCTGTGAATTTCAACTCCCGGTTGCTCAGTGGAGTTCAAAGACCAAAATACTACTGACTTTCAGTACTTTAAAAATCCACAGCAGTCCTTTATCCATATAAATGGCACAGAGAACAGAAGTACTTGCCTCTGTAGAGTAATAGCTTATGTGGAAGAAGTTGCAAACCAGATATTCCATGAAATAGCTTAAAAACATGTAAGTTTTTTTCAAAAAGTCATTAATACTAATTATTAAGGCAGCTGCCTAAACACATTTGTAGAGGCAGGATGAAGATGGCACTTGAATTTGTAGTCCCTCAGAACCTCAAGTATTCACAATGTTACTGCCTAATGACTTTTAGGTATTTTAAGTGGGCGTGGGCATGCTTGCTACACTCACATATTTAGAAGTAATATTGCCTATAAAATTATTTGCTCTTTATTTAAAGGTACTTCTGAGGAAAGCAGCTTATCAATAAATAGTTGGGGCCACAAAACTGATCAGGGGTCTACAACACCTCTGCTGTGAGTGTTCACTGAGACAGTTGAGGTTGTTCAGCCCAGAGAAGAGAATTCTCAGTGGAGACCTTATTGCAGCCTTTCAGTACTTAAAGGGGCCTCTAAGAAAGGTGGGGACCAACTTTTAGGAGGACCTGTTATGACAGGACAAGGTTTTAAACTTCAAGAGACCAAATTTAGATTGGATATAAGGAACAAAAATTTGCGCTGAAGGTGATGAAACATTGACAAAGGTTGTTCAGAGAGGAGGTAGAAGCCCCATCCATGGAAACATTCAGGGTTGGATTGGATGGGGCTCTGAGCAGCCTGATCCAGTTGAAGATGTCCTTGTTCATTGCAGACGGTTTGGGCTAGATGACCTTTAAATGTCCTTTCCAACTCAAAGCATTTTATGAGTTTATGAGTTCATGGAGTAGATCAAATAACTGTGTTCTGGATAAGAAGATTCGGAAATGGTTTCACAAAAATCTCTCCAATGCAGAAAATAAATAATTGAAATAATACAATACCTGTATTGTCTCATTAGCTGTATTGTATTGTCTTGTTTAAATGAGAACATTCTAATTCTATATAAAAGTAGTCAAATGGATGGTCAACTAAAGAATTAAAGAACTTTATAGTTGTTCTACATGTTTTGCTCTGGGCATAGATAACCTTAAGGTGACTTTCCACATCTGGGGTCAAGTGCTAGCAAAAGTTGTCTTATTCTTAGCCTTCATCTGGGCTGGCATTTCTGACAGACGTGTAAACAGATGCAAGCATTGTTGCTAATGACAGGTGATTATAACTGGCATGGGTGCCAAGGTAATTAAACCATGCCTTGACAGGAACATTTGGTGAAATGGTATTTCAGCATTAGAAAAATTGTTGCAACACATTTTTTTCCCTGCTAGGCTATAGACCTGCATATCATTCATTTTGATTCTTTGGCCATAGTACTCTGAAATCTGCTTACTGCTTTAAGTATGGAAGTGTTCAGTGTAGGGCAATGCACAAAAATAGCTACTTGGATAGAGCCAGTATGTATGAGTGGGGGTTTGGAGCTTTGAATTGAAGCATCTGCTTCTAAGGCTTTTAGCATATAAATACTGTATAAAAACCCAGAGTGGAGAGATTGGAGATGTATTATCTTACTTTATGACATGATAGTGGTTATTGTGCCAGGTTTATTAATGGCTGAATTATTGTGCTGTTCTTTGTCATGTATTTCTTATTGAACATCTTTACTGCTTTTACTGCTGCAAATTGTAGTTTCTAAATCTATTTAAGATTTCTTTTTTTAAGTGAATATACTTCACAATGAAATATAGATTATTCTCAAAGTGAAAATAATGGTTGCTTTAGAAATAATGTGCTTTAATATTAGAACTTTTATGAACTTCAGGCAATATATTCTCAGATCTTCATAGAGCAGTTTAATAGTTTAAGATGGCTTTATGTTTGCTGATAGTGAATAATGCTGGAGTTCCTTATTGATCTTGGAATTTCTAGTAACTCCTTATTTAAAATTAATCACTCTCATATTGCATGAGGGCTGTGCAAAAATATGGTTTAATCTTATAAATTAATACAAATTGATTTGATTAAATGTGAGATATCTATTTTAAGGATATTTTTCCATTATTCTATCTGAAATTCATTATGATGCCAGAATGGAAGCTAAATGTTCACACTATTGATGTTCCTTTGGTACTTGCCTTAGCCTTGAAGCTTTGAGTTTTTAATGTTATAAACTCAGGTAAAATTCTGGACTTCCACCAAATTTGGGATAACAACTTAATCCTGGTGGGTGTGTTTTTGTGTTTTTTGTTTTTTTGGGTTTTTTTTATTCAGGGCACTGAGTATGGAAAAAAAAATATTTATCTCTGTGTAGCTGGTGTGGACATTGCTAAAGCAATACAAGAAACCACTACAAATAGTAGATTGTAGCTAATACAATCTTAATGTTTGGACTGAATACATAACAAAGGGGCTTGGGAATTAAGCAACTTAGAGATGGTTCTTAGAGATGAAGTTTTAAATGTGCTGAAATCAATTTTCACATCAGTTACTTGAAGAGATGCTGTTAAATGACTTGGTAGGTAGCTTACTTCCACATTCTCTAGAACAGAAGGTAAAACTGAGTTAAACTTGTGAAGTGCACAATACAAATTTCAGTGTTCTCTGTTCCTTACTTTTTTCCCCCTATGTCCCAGCTTCCAATACACTGCTTCTTCTGTTAAATGTGCTGATGAAGTCTTAATGTGCAATTAATACACTTGTAGAAGTTTCAGCCGCTGCCCTAAGACACATTCTGACAAAAATGTGTGGTCCAAGGAAGCTCGACTGTATCTGTTGAAGTCTAGTGTGATGATGTGCCTGTCAAAGCAGAGAGGACCTAGCAAAGTGTAGTAATGTCTCCATGGAAAAAATCGATTAGAGGACCACTTTTAAGTATTATGAAGCTGAAAAGTGGGAGGATAACTTTGGCGTTTTCGCATTTAGAATTTGTATATACAAAACAATTCAGAGGATTTAAAAAAGCTAGGGAGTTTTGTCTTCAGCATATCAAGGAGTATGCAAATTACACTCCCTGTTACTGTTTGAAGCTTGTAAGTAAAGCTGTAGAAGAAAGAAAAGCATTTGGATGTCTATAGTTAAAGGAAGTGTAATATTTATAAAGTCTACCAAAAATAACATTCAGTTCCTATATTAAGAGTGTGTGTGTGTCTTAATACACATGTGCAAACAACCTTGAGCTGCCAGTTTGTTTTATTTCTGATGTTGCCTGCCAGTCCCTGAAGCAGATAAACTATGGATTGGTGGTTTGTTGTTTTTTTTTTTGATCTTCCATTTGCTAGACTTTTGTTATAGTGTGGTTACAGTCACAATGTCAGCACATAAAATGTTAAACATCACTGCTCTGAAAGAAGCTTCCATTGTCTTCTACTTCTGGTGCCTGGGGATTCTTTCTAGTCTTGCAGTGGTGGTTCTGTCAGTGTAATATGTCATGAAGCATTTCTCAGTAATGACAGACATTGAATATGAGTGACAGGAACTCTGACCGAGTGAAGTGGGTTCAATTACCAGAGATGTAGGGTTACCTGAGATAAAACCAAATGGTCCAATTGTGCTCAGTTTTGACCCTTTGACTCCCAAATACCCAGCAGCAAAGACAAATGGCTGATTAGCCATCCTCTAACCCTCCCTTTCTGTGATAAACTTGTTTGGATTTCCTTGTCTGAATAAAAATCTAAGTGTGCCGTGTTTCTAAAAGGAAATATGATAGGAAAACAATGGGTACTGGTGCTAGTCATTTTCTTCTCTTACCCACACAAAACAGAAAGCTGTCATTCTATCTTGGAATGTATCTAGGACATAGTGTCCAGAAATCAATACAAGATAAATGATTGCTCTCTTAACCTCACCTTTCTTCTGCTGCATCCCAAATGTTGCTCCTGTTCACCTGTAGCCAACCTGACGCCAGAATAAATGAGAGAACCTGCCATGAGAAGTATCTTCTTGGGGCTTGCTTTTTTTTTTTTTTTAATTGGAGGGGTTTTGTTGGCTGGGGGGGAACAGGGGTTGCTAGTCAGCACTGAGTGCCATTTTACACTTGTTCTAGTCCAGTGCCTACAGCTCCCAGATAGAGTTATAGCAAGCTCTCTAATTAAACTGTCGCTGTCTGCCCTCACTTGACTGCCTTTACAAAGTCATTTAACTAAAGACATTCCTGACTATTAAAGCTAGGAGCTGCATGTCTCCAGTACTGTGGATAAAATGAATGAAATTTGTTAATCTCCACTGACACTTGATCCTAGATGTTGAACTAATGCTGTTGCACCTGAACTTTTTCTTTATTGTAATTACTGCTCATGTTGTTATTTCATATAATAAATTGGAGGAAAAATTCAACAGGTATTAAATTATTCAAGTTGATTTATGGATGCTGAGTGAATATGACATTCATCTTGTGCATTCCTCAAAAGCACGCTTCAGAGCTGGATTCAAGAATTGTGCTAGCAGAATGCTATAGGAAGATGATGTATTTCCTTCATCTGAAAGGAATGACATCTTTATACTCTTTAATAATAAAGGTAAATGTTACTTTTGTGATTTTTACCCACTCTTAAATTCTTTGAAAGAAAATGTAATGCCTCTTCAGATAGCACATCAAAAGAATCACATGTCATCAATGAAATTGAGGGCTCAAATTACAAAGTATAATTCTGTTCTGTTTGAAGAAACAAACATTTAAAAAAAATATTTGTAATTTATTTTCCATGTCCTGCTTATGTTCCATGCTTTTTCTCTGTGATTCATAGATTCATAGAGTTTAAGGCCAGAAGGTACCACTAGATCGTCTAGTTTGACCTTCTATATATCATAAGGCATTACCTTTTACTTGGCTGTCCCTGCATTGAGTCCAGTGATTTGTCTCTTGGTGTAAGTGCAGCTTTCAGAATGGTGCCCTCTGGTCTGAAGACAATGGGAAATGAAGAATCTACCATTTCTCTGGAATTTAATTCAGTTGGTAATCAACCTCATAACTTAAATGTTCTGATCTCTCTGAATGTTAGGCTTCAATAATCTTTCAGTCTCTATCCTTACTATAATTTTTTTCTGCCAGACAGGAAAATCCCCATTAGTGACCAACACTTTTTGTCTACAGAAGTATGTGTAAACAGCAACGATTTCACAAGTTTCTGAGCAACTTGGCAGACTAAGATCTATAGGTTTATTTCCTTCATGTAGCAAGGTACCATGCAGAATTGCTGCCTTGGGTTCAAGAAGCTGTATATGCTAAATGTGAGGTTAGCTCAAGACTCTGCATCACCCTCTGTTGCGTACTTTTAGGCTCAGACTTACAGCATTGTGAAGTTTCTGTGTGATATTAGTGTTTACCATCTTAAAATGAACAGCAAGCTGAAAAAAAAAAAGTCTTCTTAGGAGCTGTATTTCAGTGTAATTTTTCTTGAAGACTTGAAAGAAAAATGGTTTCTTAAACCACCCAAATGCTGTGTTTCTTCCACCCTAGAGACACTTTCTTTAACAACAACTGCTAGAGGCAAATAATAATGTCACTAGAGCCTGACACTGCAGTTTGTTGAGCTAAATCAGTGGATGCCATTTTTTTTTAAACTCAGGACATTTGGATGATGACATAACTGGTTCATCACAGCTGGTTAAAGATCATTTAGTATCTATGAAAAAGAGTATTTAGAAAAGTTCACACTGGGTTTCCTTTCCATATAGATCTGTAGCAAAAGTATTATTATATTGTTTCTAAGTGATGCCTGAAAGCTGTAGTGTAAACTTCCTTACATAAAAGAGTGTTTTGCACCTTGCTTTTAATGGGCTTTTGCAGATGCTGGATGAAACAGTACTGTCATTAATTTTTAATCCTGGAGTTAGTGGATTCCTGTGAATTACCTGATACACATCTTTTCTCTCTGACTGATAGTGTATTCCAATGCCATTTATTTTGCTTTGCAAAATTGTCCCATTTTATATTCACAAATACTATTCCCACCACATACAAATACAGTTCTATAGTACTTGTGCTGATTGCTCAGTGTTACCTGCCCTCTGGTTTTAAGATTTGTCCTTTACAGCTAATACAAGCCAACAAAAAACCTGTCTGTTTTCTTTTTGAAATAGGATTTTGGTCATACAGGGTTGGATTTCTTGAAATAAATGGGTCATGACCATTTTTTTTATTCTGTTCCTGCCAGAAAAAGCATGAATATGGCTCTTTTTTCAGTTATATTTTTGCAAGAGAGATTAATGCTGAATTTCAGAGTGACTCAGCAAAAAGCTGTGTGCCTAACTATACAATATGCAAAAGGTGAGACCTGCATCTTCAAGAAAGTCTCAAAATCTTTCACTTTGTCGTAATAGTTTCTTAATTCCTCACATTTTTTCATGAATCCACATGCTCTGTGCAACTGGGATTAGTCTTGCAATAAACCAACCATTGCATCCCACTTGGAGCACTGTCTACACATTGCATGCCCTACCCTGAACCTGACTGGCCCAAGTGAACAGAGCAAGTGCTGGTGAGTGGATTAATACACGGTTCCAAATACCACCTTACTCTAAAGCAAAATTTTTTCACAAACTCAGGTCATGAATCATGATCTATGGAGGGGAGAAAAAAAAATAAAAAAAAGAAAGAAAGAAATGGATGTTTCTCAATGCATAAATATGGTCCAGGCAAATCATTCTTCAGTTGCTTGCTTATACTTTTGGAAGGATGATTTACGTATTGTGGTGTATTCACTATTTTGTTTTGGGTTTGGGAGTTTTTTTGTTTGGTTGGTTTTAGTTTTTTGTTTGGTTGGTTTTATTTTTTTGTTGGATTTGGGGTGGTTATTTTTTTACCTGTTGGTCTTCACTTTATTTATAATAACTCTTGTATGAAGTTCAATATTTTAAGGCAGCTAAGATCTATATCACAGATATACAAATATGCTTAGAGTGGGGTTTTAATCTCAGTTTTCAGGGGCCTATATTAAAAGCAAACATTAAAAAAGAAATAAAATCATTTCACAAGACTGGCAAAAGAAAGCACCACTTAATGCAGGTGTCAGATATAACAGTATTTCTTCTCAGACTCTGTTAGTAGCTTGGTGTCATCTGAATTGCAGAGTAACTCTTCCAGTTTTGGCTTTGGTCACATTGCTGCCCCATTTTTTGCACATAGAAAAGGGAATGACAATGTTTAGCAGTAAGGTCATGCAAGTATTAATAAACATTTGTAACATTTGCAGGTAACCTTTTGATAAACAATCTGATTTTTATGGTTTTACAAAGCATCAGATGCTAACCTGTATCTTAGCAGGTAATTTGCATGCTATTTAATAGGTTTCAGGGCTGAACATTTAAGGTGTGAGAATAACAGACTTTTCCGGCGTTAAAACAGATTGTTAGCTTCTATCAAGCACAGTCTTAGAGTTCAGATACATTTTTCTGCCTTTGAGGTATTGACTAAAGCTGTCCTATGTTTTAAAGAATTTTCCTTAATAGGCTTATGTTAAAAGGTAACAATCTGGTTTAAATTCCATGTACTCTCGAGTGTAGCAATTGATTTTTATAATTCATCTTTTATATAATGTGCTGGAGAGGGGAAGAAATACCTAAGTAAGATCTGTGAAGCTGTTTATATTTTGATTCTGTCCTGTAACCTTGTATCAATCAGATTGTCTAATCTGGAACTATTTTCAGGAGATACTTGCAGCTTCATTCACAGGCATTAAGATTTCTTGGGTTTGGCATATCCTTCGTGTTTTAAATGTTACCAGACAGCTTCTGAAGGCTTAGTTCTGCTCCCAGTGAAGTCAGTGGCAAAAATTCTTTTGACTCTTGTGGAAGTAGATGATCTGTCACGTACAAGTTTAAACATGATAATGAGATTGAAGGAGTATTAAACTGATGGGGCAAATATATTTTTATATAAATATTAAATTACGTTTCATAGTCATCAGTTCATCAAATGTCTATTTGTGAAGGACACAAAGTTAAAAATACAGTGTCACCTAGCTTTAATGATGGAATAAAAAGTCTGAGGGAGGTTAATTGACATACTTTTTATATTAATATTATTTGAATTAGGAGAAAATAATATTTACATGTTCTGAAGAGTAAGAGTGAAGTTTCACTTCACAGGTTCTAATTAGTCCTGTAGTCTTAGTCAAAGGAAGTGCTTTATTAGCATCTCTGTCAAGCTGAATTAATTTTATTAAGAGAACAGAACTTTTTCCATGTTGTAAATATTTTCTGTGCAGCCATCAGGCGAGGTTTTTTTTCCCCTCACAGAGTCTCGGTGTAACTTTGTTCTGTAGGAATCCAAAAGCACAGGTAGTTGTGTTATTTTTTAAATTCTCTTGCTTTAAATCTGCAGCTCTTGTGTTTCGTGTGTGTAAATAAAGCTCCTCCTGCAAACCAGCCAGGAAAACATATGATACCATTTGCGATTGCAGAATGCGGCATGCTGTTCTTCTGTAATTATAATGGCCTGAGCAGTGAGGGGTTGGTTAGCCTTCCTTAACAATCATTAATCTAGCCAGTCTTAGTTACAGTGGCCCATCTTGGAGAACAGCAGTCCTTGGCATGAGGCACCTTGGGCTGTGAGTTTGTTTTGAGCAAGGGATAGCCTTGTTTGTTACATGCTGCTGCTCGCTGGTCCCTCAGGAGTCTGGGAAGAGGCTTTTTCCCTGTCTTGATTGTTGCTTGCCCTCTCCCTCACTCTCTAGCTTGTCCCTTTATTTCTCCTTGTCGTGGAAGTTTCTTTCTGTGTGACTGGGAGTCTGTTTAGCAGACCATATTGCAAGTGAAGGTGCATCGTTTGTTGCCTGATTTTGGCAACGCTGGGCAGTCAGCTGGGATGTAATTAAGACTCTGAGAACAGGCTGTCTTCTCCACAGGAAGGGCATGTTAGATGTTGCTGGGATTTGGGGCTGTCAGTTTGGCCAAGGCTGGAAACTGAGAGCTAGGGACAGTGATCTTTTCTTTCATTTATAATCCCTTTATGTACAGTGTATGCACTTGGCAAAGTTTACAGATAACCTAGTGGCTGGAGCTTACAAGCCAGTGCAGCTACATTAGCATATGTTACATGTATATTTTAGTAATATTTTAAAGCAAGTGCAAATTTCCAAAGTGAATTATGCATGTATGACAGAAATAGGGTTGTGTTGCATTGGGTGTCAAATCCCACAACTTTTTGTCAAGATTGTGGATTTTACATTAAAAAGGCAGAGAGACTAAATGAGGTAAAACAGTTTTAATTTTTAACAGTTTGGTCCAGCCCAAGGAACTGCTCTCTGACAGTTATAACTGACATTTGAATAATTGGATTAATTCAGAGAGGGGCAAGTGATGTAGTGATGGCTGTGCTTGTTCTATATATTTTTTTAACTTACAGATGGAGCCGAATGGTTTAATTATTTAAAGGGCACTTCGTGCAATTTAAAACACCTCTGTTTTGAAACTTTGTTCGAAATTGAAGGAGGAAAAATATTTGCATTGTTTCATGCTTTAGATTTAAAGGCTTAAGTGAGAAAAATAGAAATCTTATTGGCTTGTACTTTTTAAGCCAATGTAAAGAAATTTGGGAAAGGTGGAAATTATCATTTGTGTCCCAAAGCACCAGAAAAGGAATTGAGCATGATTAAGTCAGCTAGATTCCAGTCTTTTTTTTTTTTTTTAACAGAAGTGTAAACCCTCAGCAATAATCATGTTATGCTGCAATGGCAGAATACTGAGTCAATGTTGTTACAAGAAGGATCTCTTCCACTTTTCTTAAATCAATATTAAACTCTTCTTTTATTCAGACTCTTTTTTTTTTTTCCTTTTGAGAAATGAATATTTCAAAATATTATTTAAAATATCGAGTATTGAAAGCCAGGGGTTGGAAGGCAAACTATTGTGAGAGAGTTTAGAACACTGGTTTGGTTCTAGCTGTTTACCCAGCAGGACAGTAATAGTGTTAACACTCAGAAAATGTTGATTCACAGCTTATGATATTAACATGCTGAAGTATGAGACATGCCTGTAAAATGCCACGTGCACCTCAGATGCATACATGATTTTAGACATGTAGAAGTGTGGTGTTTTTTTTAAAGGTTAACCAAATCTTCTTTGTTTTTATTAGTTTATCGAAATGGCTTTGTTTATGTTGCAAAACAAGTAAATAACATCTTTCCCAAGGACTCATGTCTGCCACAATTCATTGAAATATTACATCAGCAAAACTTCTGCTAACGCATTTTTGCTTTTGGAAAGGTTCGTTTGAACAGGTTTAGATAAAAAGAATCAAATGAAATTTGGAAGTGTCTCAATGAATTTTAAGTTCGTATGATTGGTTAACAAGGAAACATTCTTCAAGTTTATTTTATACATTGTTATCCTAAGGAGCTTCTGTACATTCCTGAAATGTTTCATCATTTGCTGCTTTTCACACAAGGCAGTTCAGCTTTCTTGTATCCAGGCTAGCATTCCTTTGGGAATTCTCAAAGCTTTTTAAAATCAGGATTGGGTTGCGGCAGCGGAGGGGGGAGGGTTGATCTTGGTTTTGTTCTGTTTTGGGGTTTGTTTTGTTGGGTTTTTTTTCTGGGGCAGTCTAAGGAAGTCCCAGGAGTGAAGTTGCCATCTGTCCTCTATATTAAAAGAATCTTCTATATTATATACCTGATGTTCTTGTCCCAGAGATAAATGTTGATAATTAAAAGGACAGCATTTGTCCTTTGTTCTGAATAAAAGTGCTTTCTTATAAACAGTTGTAAAACTTATGAACAGTTTTTAGGTTCTTTAAGTTCTAATTTCTAGTCTGTGTCCCCTTTTAATTTTTTTTTTCATTCCAGACTTGTGATAAGTATTGGCAAGTAAATTGAGTAGTTTAATAGTCTAAGCATGTGCATGTATGATTTAGGGAAGGCTTTAGCAAGGCTGGAGATGGCAGAGTTGTAGATAAATTATTGTTTTAAATACATCTTGTGGTAGAGTGGGGGGAAAGCAACAGGTGAATGAGAAGTTTATTTGAGTCAGACTCCTATTTTGGGATTGTTTCTTCCATAAAAATTGCAACTTAGATACTCCACCTTCCCCTTCAGGAAAGCAACCTACTTCATTGTATGAACTTCGTTCCTAACACATGTCTGCCCAGGAACAATTCTGCATCTTTACACCTCAGCTGTAGCTCATTAGTGTCCCTAGTTTGTCCCAGTGGTCCCTCCGTTCTGTGAGTGTCATAGTGCATGCATGGTCTGAATACCAAGTACTGATGTTCTGAATATCATATTTATGCAAGTCAAGATGAATAATCTGTAAGTAGTGTCCTTGTTTGCTGTTTTAGTGCTACCTCTGTTTGTGGTTTTAATAAAACAATGTGAGTAAGAATGTGTCTATCAATAAGTAGAGTGGAAAAAAGAGTGCCAAGATGTAGTTGTAATAATCTATCGTGCTGCTGTCCTTAGAGCACCATTCCAGGTCAGACCAAAGACATTTCCAGCTTAGTGTCATACAATACTGGACAACAGCAGATAGCAAAAGGAAATTAAAAAAAAAAAAAAAAAAAAAAAGGAGGATAATAGAAGTATACAGTGATTCTCTGGATATTGAATTAGTCCCAGTAAATTTGTGGCTAACAGAATTTCTTATGCAAAGGTGATGCCATCACGTTTAATAGTCCTGCATAAACACTTTCCAGTGAATTTCTGAAACAATTTTTTATTTGCATAAACTTTTAATAACCTCAGTGTTCTGTTCTGAGCAGTTGCACTACATACTACAGGTTATAATCACACCCATCCCCCCCAAAAAAGAAAAAGGAAACAACAAACACCCAAACAAAACCAACAAAAAATACTCACACCAAAAATCCCACCAAATCAACAATCCTATTTGCTTCAGCTTTCTTCTTTTTGGAGTTTTTTGGGGCAGTCGGACGTGTTTTTTGTTCATTCACAATTTTACCAAGTTCAATTTCATCTCTTTTTTGTGATCACTTTTCTAGGCCGAACAATGTTTCTCTATTTATTAATCCTTCAGAGTCCTTTCAGTGTTTTTCTTTATGTAGGTCTTAATTGCTTCAAGGAAGGGAACCAAAACTGTTTAGTTCTTCATGCTTTGGCATCGAATCATAAACATCACCAAATTAATATCAGTGGGTTCGTTTATCTTCCTAGTTTGAATGATTTTAATTTTTTTCACTTCTACTTTGTCTCAAAGCCTGTGTATGTTTTATAAAGTGAAATGCAGGCTTGATGTACGTGATGAATTACTACTTTCGCAACACAGTAGATGTATAGTATCTATGAATCTGATTTAAAATAGTGTCTTTAATTGTGTGTAGTATTAATTTTCACCTTGTATGTTTAAGTCAAGTAAGAGTTTATTTACCTGCTTTGTGTAAAAGGAGACAAACCCCATAAGTACTTAGTTCTAGGAATGTGGATCCCTTTATTCCAGTTGGGGATCTGTGTGTGTGTGTGCGCCCTCTGGTGGTACAGCCTAGGGGTAAATCCAGGGATAAGACTGACTCAAAGGTGGGGACCACCTTACTACCCAAGTCGTACTGAATGCTTGCCTTAGTGGAACGTTACAGGAGAACAGACAAGTGTCTGTATGCTGAGTTACTGTGGAGTTATTTGTAGATTCACTTCCACCACTGTGCTGGTTTGAGGCTAATTGGAATATTTTAATAGAGAAAATAATAGGTTGTGAAAAGGAAAATAATGGTGA